>APFE031460737.1:0-31916 GCA_000404065.3 Pinus taeda
ATCACAACTATAACAAATCCCTTTTGCTCTTTTTTCTTCCAATTGTTGTGGTGTCAACGTTATAGGTTGTGGAAGACTAGGGGCAACTACACTTCCATCTTTATAGTTGTGAGTGGTATGCTTCCTGGTTGCCATAATTTTGCTTTCCATTTTTCTTGCTAACCTGAATGCCTTCTCTAAGGAATCAGGTTCCCAAAGGCGAACACCATGTTGGATATTATCCTTTAAAGACCCTATGAACACATCAATCCTATGCTCCTCTGGAATATCTTTTACCCTTATGTTCAATTTTGGAACTCCTCAATGGTGCTCCATTATTGAACCCTTTTATTTGAGACTTATCAATTGGCTAAAAAAAGTGTTTCTTTTTGTATCCTCATAATGTGCTGTCAATTCTTTCGTAAAAATTGCCCAAGTGTTAATTTGTTTACAAGAGCAAAGCCATTGATACCATACAAACTGATTTGGTTCCAAATATAAAGTTGCAATACTTACCTTTTGTGTGTTTTGCACATTATTTAGATTGAAAAATTGCTCCATTTGTAATATCCATGTTGCGGGATCCTTGCAATCAAACTTCCTCATATCAATTTTTGGAATATGGTGGGTCTTCAGTCCAACATTAGAGTCTACGAAATCATGATTAAAATTTCTCTTGTTTTGATCATGAGTTTCCTTTACTACCCTTTCACCATTAGTAAGCATTTCTTGTAGAAAATTTGTCAAATTTGTCTTTAAATCTTCCATGCCTATCTTCAAATCTATCTTCAAATCATCCATCTTATCTTCCACACCATTCATCTTAGCTTCCACACCCTTTATCTTAGATTCCATGCCATTTATCCTAGATTCCACGCCATTTATCTTAGCTTCTGTTAGCTTTTGTGAGAGTGATGTTTGTTGCACTTGGTCTTGTAATTTTGATATATCATGTAGCATTTCTTCCTCTTCTTCATGAGTAATGCTAGCACTTTTAGGTTTCTTACTAGGTGTTTGCATTTTCTTTCCTCCGAGCATCAATTAACGATAATAATTCTCTCCTATGTCCTTTGAATTCTTCAAAATAATTTTTCAAACCAAGCTTAAATTTAAAAAAGAAAAATCTACACACCTTTTTTCATTTTGTAGGAGCTCGATATTGCCTCTGTTGTATCTCTAATTTTGGATCATCCAGTTCTGAAATTGCAACTTGCATTAGCCCTCTGCGTCCTCTTTCCAATGTCACGAGTCTGATCCAAATTGGATTCTCCAAGGAAGAGTTATGCCAAATCTCCCACAATGCCCTGATTATAGACTAGTTCACTAGAGAAAACTTGTACGATGTGCCACAAGTCACTGTTTCGACCGTTTTCTCTAAAAAATATATACAAGAAGCTACAGTCCATCCTCTTTTTGTTCCTTCTTACGAAATTTCAATCCGATGCTCAGAGAGAAAGTTATGACGATTTTCCCCAAGTCCCCTGTTTGGAACGTAATTCAGGAGCTTGCAAAAAGACCAACTTCCTCAAATCACATCTTTGCAAATGTAGCACAAAAAGCTTTGAAATTCAGAACCGAGGTTCAGTGTGATTTCTTCTCAAATGAGTTTCTTTTTTAGCTTCTAAAACGTTGCAGATTTTTTTTTTAAGCAAAAATGGCACGATCACCTATTTGGAGCAGTGAAACCCTAGAATCCAAAGCTCTGTTACCAAATGTTATGAAACCAACTCAAAAAAGATAGAAAAGATAGATCAACACCTTAGAATTCAGCCTCTTCGAGGGGGGAACCTCCTTTACATTACATTAAATGAACAATTCTTGGATGATTCAAATGACAAAACCTCCTTTCTATATATAGGATTCTAAGGAGTCACAATATAACCCAGCCGACCTAACAATAATAATATAAAGCCACAAAAATAAAAATAGAGGGATTCTATGGGGCACAATAATAACAATATGGGGACAATAGGGTCACAAAAATATTAATAAGGGATAAAACTACAATAGTAATGGGGTAATCAGTAGTATTATAGGGACCTAACATGGAGAACTTACCTGCTGAGGATTCCACATGGGGGGGCAAGATTTTATACAGAAGCATCAAGAACTACTGAAGTGTTGAGAACACTTTTTGAAGGAGAGGGGAATTTTAGGTCCCTATACTACTGTAACCCATTATTTTTATTAGTACAAACCCTTATTATATTTTTTTGCCCATGTAGTCCCCATATTATTATTATTGTGCTCCATCGAAGCCCACCATTGTTATTATTGTACCCTTACATTATTATTGTTATGTCGGCTCTGATTATATTATGAACTCTTAGACTCCTATATATATAAAGGAGGTATTGTCATTTGTATCATCCAAGAATTGTTCATTTGTGTAATTTAAAGGAGGCTGCCCCCTCGAAGAGGCTGAATTATAAGGCATTTATCTTTCTTTTCTATATTTTTGTGAGTTGGTTTCATAACAATATACCTGAGGTATTGGCTAAGGAAAAACTATATAAGGAGATGGATATCAAGGTGTTGAGTGTGCAAGAGAATAATTATTCATGTGTGATTTGATCTAAAACATGTGTGCACCAGGAATGATGGAGAAGACTTAGATATGAAAGATCTGAAGATATGTTGAAATATTTGATTGATTGATTTTCTTGTTCAGTAGATGAAAAATATAGAATTGTTTAAAGACATTTTAAGTGATTTGTTATTTGACAATTAGTTATGCATAATTTGTGTTGTGTTTGTAGTGAAGGATTTTTATTCAGTAATGCCGCCCACATATGCAAAAGTAGTTTAGTATTGTTGTATATAAATTTTGTGATAATGTATTTAGTGTGTTGAAATATATACATGGGTGTTGTGCATAATAATCACGTATATTCATTGATTTGGTTTGTGGATGTCTCATATATGCACTAGGATTTGAGTCGCTAATTGATGATAGTTTATGATATCTATTATATTTTCTATTGTTTGCCAATGATGTCTTGATAAGAATGGTATGTATCTGGAATTGTTGATTGAGTTGATTTGATTTTGGCTTGGTACAATGAGCAGTGATGATGCTGCAATATGTTTGGGATTTCAGTGAGTGAGGATCAATGTATTTGCTATGTTTCAGTTTGTCAATGATTTAGTGACTAAGACAATGATTCAGTCTGATAGTGTTTTCAGTAGTCAGTGATTTGAGATATGTGCGTAGATGTTATGTAGAGGAAGCACATATATGCATAGGTTCTCTTAAGAACAATTGCGTATATAGTATGAGGTGCATTTGTTTTGGTTGTCTTCTGTATTCAGTAGCTTGATGCTTCAAAGATTCAGTTGATTTACAATGATTATGTGATTGTATTTTAAATCCATTATTCAGTTTAGTTTGTGCATATTTTTGTTATGGGTCCAGTATGAAATTTGATTAAAGGTGGCCTATAGGTTGTTTGATGATTGTTTGACAAGTGGATCTAGTGTGAAACATTCTTATACATGGTCCAAAAGGTGTTGAGGTTTTCAACCTTCAGTGAGTGGGTATGAGCTCCCTTCCGGTAGGAGACGGTAAACGAGATTGGGTGGGTGATTTCATGCTAGTAGAGTTTGCAACCATACATGATGTAATGCAAATTTTCTTTATATAATAAGAAAGAAGACAAAGACGACGACAATGATGGTTTTCCCCCACATTGGGTTTCCAACTAAAATCACGGTGTTATATGTGTGTTTCTTATGTGTTGTGATTTATCTATTGTTTACTACATATTTTTGTTTTTTGTAAATTTGTCTACTCCTATTATTATACAAAAAAGTTTACAGCGAGGCAGGCCTCGAAAAATCTCTCCATACTGACTATGGATTTAGCAGTGGACTTACATTGGAGGGAAAAACTTCCCTTAGAATTGACTTGACCAAAAAATAACCAGGAACTGACCGACAGACTTTTGGAAGCTGACTCGACCCATCTATACCAAAAACTACCCAGAAAGTACTACAAACAGAGGTAGAACCTTGCTGAGTCCAAGCATGGACTGAATTGAAAACAGACTTAAACCCGAACATAGTTAAACAAGACAATAACCTTATCAAAACCACCAAGCGAAGAAGGTGGAGACATGAAACCAGCATGTGTACAGCGGTGTGCAATGGAGGCGACCGCCTGTTACATTTGCTGGACCAAAAAGACTCGAAGGCGAGCTCATACGTCCACAGAGGTAGAAGGTTGCTCCTCGACGATCCTGCTCCCATACTGGTCTGAGGCGCTAGAGTCTGATTGTGGAACAGCATCTTTAACTGGCTCGCTTGGACCCGCAACCGCTCCAGAGTTCTCTGTAGGCTGAATTCCCTGGCAGTGGATAGGAGTGGGCTGCCTATGCTCCGAAGAGGCTCTGGGTTGAGCCGAATTCTCGCACTATTGTTTACTAAATATTGGATGGTTAATGAACCGATAATTAAATGGTTCAAGTTAACTCATTGATGGATTTATGATAAATTAAGTAAATTGGGTATACGTTATTTTCCTTCACTGAAGTCACGTACACATGTTGGTTGCATAAAGAAAAAATGTACATAATTCAAAATATGAAATGAAAAGTTAAAGTGAATTAAAAATAATGATTCAGCCACCCCCCTCATTATTTTTCCTAAGAATTGGCATCAGAGAAGGTCCCTCAGAAGAAGCTTGATCGCTTAAAGGGATACCCATCAATATGAGTAGTCAAGAGGGAGTATCTTCTATTAAGCCACCTTTGTTTAATGGAACTTATTTTGTATTTTGGAAAGTTAGAATGAAATCATATTTGCAAGCACTAGGAGTTGATTTTTGGGAAATTGTTGAAGGTGGATATCAATACCCAACCTCCATTCCCATAGAT
Source organism: Pinus taeda (assembly GCA_000404065.3). NCBI lineage: Eukaryota > Viridiplantae > Streptophyta > Pinopsida > Pinales > Pinaceae > Pinus > Pinus taeda. The sequence continues at coordinate 4,854 of APFE031460737.1, forward strand.
GACGCAAGGAAGAAATAGTATGAGATAAATGCAAAGGTTGTTAATGCTATCTTGGGAAACTTCGATGAATTTGAGTTTGTGAAATCCATGCAGCTGAATACTATAAAGGAAATATCGGATAAGTTTGTCCAAAGCTATGATGGTGAAACTAAGGTAAAAGGTGCTAAAATTCAAACATATAGAATTTAGTATGATACTGTTAGAATGCATGATGATGAAATTATTGCAAGATTTAGATTGTTATCTCAATGAAAAAACTTGGTGACGAAATAAAGGATTATACTATTGTTGAAAATATTTTAGGATCACTAACCCCAAGGTTTGATTCCAAAGTCTCCACCATTGAAGAAATGCAAGATTTGAAGAATATCATTGTTGAACAACTCCACGAGATCTTGACAACTTATGAGATGAGAAAAGGGGGTACATAAAGTATTAGAGAGGATGCATTCAAATACACAAACAAAGGGAAGGAAAAATAAGAGCCTAAGGAAACATGTTATATCTCAAACAAAGAATAAGAAAATTTTGTGAAGAAGCTCCAAGTAGGAACTGACAGGTTCAAAGGTAAGCTTCCTTTTAAATGTTTTGCCTATGGAAGAGTAGGTCACTATGCCGCTAAGTGCCCTTATAAAGAAAATCATGAAAAGGGGAAGAATGTTCTAGAAAATAATGTTAAAATAAGTTTTGATAGCAAGAAAAGCTTTTATACTCATGAAGATAGTGAATATTCTTCCAATAATGAGGATGATGAATCAGACTAGGATTGTCAATTACTTATGCCATTTGAAGAACAATGTTTAGATTAATACAATGATGTCTTTATGGATGCTCTAGAATAAATTGACAGAATCAGTGTCATAAACAAAAATAGGGAAAAGGAAATTAGTATGTATAAAGAAAGCACCCTTATTGAAGAAATAACTCAACTAAATATATATCTAGAAGAAGCTAACAAGTCCAAGAAAGGTAAAGGCATTGTGAAAAATTAGAGCTTGAAATTGTGGGTCTAAGAAAGGAACTTGAGAAAACAAAGGCTCTAAATATTAGATTTGCTAAAGGATCTAAAACTTTCAAAGAAATCATTAAAGTACAAAATTCACCTCTAATCAAGGCAGGTCTTGGATACAATCCAAATCAAAATGGTGAAACATCAAAACCTATGAAATCTTTTGAAACATGTACAAAAAGATACACCAATGTGGTAAAAGGAAGCAACCATTGGAATTACAGGACTCAACAAAAGAATGAAGGATCAAATATTTCTCATGCAAAACAACCTTTCCATGAACAAAGGGAAAGCTACTCAAAAAGGTATTTTACTCCTAGGTATTCTTACGTCAATGGTCAATGCTTCACTTGTCCCAAATTTGTTCACAAATGAGTTCATTATGTTGCTTATAAAACGATTATGACTAGAGAAGCAAGAAAACAACATGATGCAAACATGACAATGAAATCTTCTCATAATTCTTTATCACCTATTCAAAATGAAGTTGAATGTTATATTTGCAATAAATTTGGTCATGAAGAAACTAAATGAATAAGCAGAATGCATTCATCTGATCAACATGAACAAAAGATAATGCCACCTAAAGTATGGAAAAATAAAATTACTCCCTCTGAAATTGTGGTCTAGCATTATATGTAGGAGATCAAGAGAATCTATGGTACATTGACAATGGGTGTTCAAAGCATATGACAAGTGACAAAGATAAGTTTGTTTCTTTTAATGAAATTAAGAAAAAAATAATGTGACTTTTGGTAATAACTCACCTACTACTATTAAAGGAAAAGGATCTGTTTTTTTTAAAGAAAAGGTAAAGGTTGAGAATGTACTATTTGTTGATGGACTAAGACATAACTTGTTAAGTGTTAGTCAAATGTGTGATCAGGGGCATGAAGTTATTTTCATATCAAATAATCATGTGGTAAGAAATTTGGATATAGGTAAGATCATAATCAAGGGAACTAGAACTCTGGGAAATGTCTATATCCTTTAAGGTGGCAAAGAACAATGTTTTTTGAGAAATTATGAAGAAAGTTGGCCTTGGCACAAACGATTGGGACATCTTAGTTTTTCTTAACTATACAAATCAAGCAAGAAGGGAGAAGTCCATGAATTTCCCAACATTTATCCACCTGAAAATAACATTTGCATATCATGTCAATTTGGTAAGCAATCCAGAGTTAAGTTTAAAGCTAAAGAATGCACTTCAAGTAAACCTCTTGAACTTTTTCACACAAATTTATGTGGACTTATGAGAAATAATTATCCTCATGGTGAACAATTCCTCATGCTACTGATTGATGAATTTACAAGAATGTGTTGGGTTGTTTTACTAGATTATAAATATGAGGCATTTGAAAAGTTAAAAATATTCAAGGCTTTGGTAGAATATGAATTGGAGCTAAAATTTAAATGTCTTAGATCTAATAGAGGAGGAGAGTTTATATCAGATGAATTTTTCAATTTTTGTGAGAAACATGGTATTAAAAGACAATTCTCCATAGCTAAAACTCCTCAATAAAATGGAGTGGTAGAAAGAACGAACATAACAGTTCAACAAATGGCACATTCCATGCTTGATGAATCAGGAACACCTCACACCTTCTGGGGAGAACCAATACATACAACTGTGGATATACTTAAAAAAGCCCATGTTTGAGTAAACAATGATAAAAACCCATATGAACTCCGGTATGGTAATTCTGCAACTGTCAAACACTTTACAATATTTGGAAGCAAATATTTCATAAATAAAAATGATGATAGGCTTGGAAAGTTTGAATCCAGAGATGATGAAGGAATCCTTCTTGGATACTCTTCTAGAAGCAAAGGATATAAATGTTACAATAAAAGGCTTCAAAATATCATTGAAAGTATGGATGTTGTGATTGATGAGGAATCCACAAGTACCAAAAAGGAAGCACAAGTAGATGACGAATCTCTCCCTACTAAAATCCAAGAAATTGTAGGAGAAGAAGAAAGAGAAGCATCAAAAGAAGAAAATGAAAATATAGGTATGGAAAAAAATACCCCATCAAGGTATGTTCAGGAAAATCATCCTGGATCTCAAATTCTCGGTGATAAAGAAGTAGGAATACAAACTAGAAGAAATTTTGTTGGGTCATCTAGTCACTTAGCCTTACTATCCACAATTGAACCTCAAAATGTAAATCCAACAAGAAAAGATGAATGTTGGGTTAAGGAAATGCACGAAGAACTTGATCAAATAGAAAACACCATACATGGGAAATTATACCAAGACCTCATAATAAAATTGTAATTGGGACAAAGTGGGTGTTTAAGAACAAACTGAATGAAAATGGAGAAGTAATTTGAAACAAAGAAAGACTTGTATGAAAAGGCTATGCTCAATAGGAAGGGATAGACTTTGAAGAGACATTTGCACCTGTAGCTAGAATTGAATTCGTAAGATTGCTTCTTGCATTTTCCATCTTTTGCAACTTTAAAGTATTTCAAATGGATGTTAAATCTGCATTTTTAAATGGGAACATAAAAGAAGACGTTTATATTGAGAAACCTGAAGGATGCATTCTTCACAATGACAAAAATTTCCCTTGTAAACTTAAGAATGATTTATATGGCTTAAAACAGGCTCCTCGTGCATGGTATTATCATCTTGATAGGTATCTTCAGCAACAAGGGTTCAAGAAAGGATCTGCAGATAATAATTTATATATGAAATATGACAAAGACAAACTTTTGGCAGTAGTGGTGTATGTTGATGATGTCATTTTTGGAACAATATTGAATATATGAGTCAAGGAATTACTTCAAACATGCAACAAGAATTTGAAATGTCTTTACTTGGTGAGCTAACATAATTTCTTGGTCTTAAATTTAATCAAACTAAAGATATTATATTTCTATCTCAAACCAGGTATCTCAAGCAGATTATGAAAAAGTATGGAATAGAAGATTGTAAACCTATGTTCACACCAATGGTAACATGATGCAATAGTAGTCAAAATCATGACCCTCCTACAATCAATAAACCTAAATATAGATCCGTGATTGGAAGTTTGCTTTACCTTATTAGTACAAGACCAGACATTATGCATGATTTTGGCATAGTTGGATGATTCCAACCAAATCCCAAGAAAACTCATCTCAAGGCAGTTAAGAGGATATTCAAGTATCTATAAGGCATGCAAGATTTTGGTTTGTGGTATCCCAAAAACACATATTTTTCACTTCATGCTTACATAGATGTAGACTGAAAGGTAATGTTGATGGCTACAAAAGTAATAGTGGAGGAACATTCTATTTAGGACCTCACTTATTTTCTTGGTTAAGTAAGAAATAAAGTTTTATTGCTTTATTAGCTGTTGAAGCATAATATTTGTTGTTGCCGCTTGTTGTACTCAGCTTCTATGAATGATACAAACATTACATGATATTCAAGTCACTTGTCCTCAACCTATACCTATTCTCAGTGACAACACTAGTGCCATAAGTATCTCTAAAAATCCCGTCATGCGCTCGAAAACTAAGCACATCCCAATCAAATACCATTTTATTAGAGATCAAGTGCTTGAAAAAAATTTCAAGTTGGAATATGTTCCTTCAAAGGAACAAGTTACATATTTATTTACCAAGCCTCTTTCACATGATTCCTTTGAATATCTCAGATAGAAATTAGAAATGATTTCTACCTCTTCACTCTGTTATTTTTCTAACATACATGTCATGTTTAGGGGGAGTTTCTCATATGCTTACATCAATTTATTTTTGGCATTCTGGTTCTGGCATTAATTTGTTATAATCTATTGATGATGATCATATGATGATTAGGAATTATGTTGGTTCATGATAAGGTTATAGGTTATAATGGTTCTTTGGTGCATTTTCTTATTGATGAGATGGATATGATCATATGTGATTGGCACAGGGGGAGCATCTTCTATGCTTCTAATGGTCCATTGCTGGCATTAATATTTCTTGTGCACTCCTTGTTTCATTATGTTGACTATGATGAGTACATATCATTGTTGGTAATATTTATGTATGGTCGTTGTTTCTATTACTACTGAAAATACATATGTTACTAGAAGATGCTTGGGAGAACTACACATTTGGTCGCATGATAATGCTACATTGTCATATCTTACATAGCTTCTTGATGATGATGATGGTCATGTTGCTGTCATTATGAAATCAATGTTGCTGCTATCAGATGTTTATATTGCAGATTTCTATATGGTGCATGGTGGTTGCTGATGACTATTATGGTCTTGCTAACTCATTATTGAGGTCCCTGTTTTCAGTTATAAATTTCGTATATGTCTCTTGATGTAAAGGTCGTGAAAAGACCCATGTTTTTAAAATAAGAGAGAATTAAATTGCAATGACACTTTCAATTCACTTTCTCGCGTAGATAAAAAATTTCACTAGTTAATTGCATACCAGTTATATTTGAACTTGTCACTAAACGAGAAGAGAAATAACAATACTTGGACCATCAAAATAGAAAACATTGCATGTATCCTTGAAGCATTTATTTTAGAGAAACTGTTTACTTGTGTGCATGTCATTTTGTTCTAAAAACCAAAATTGTCAAGCTTGGAGTCAATAAGAACTCGATCCCCTTGACTCCAAAAACATTCTGAAAGCTTCTTATGCTACAACAACCTACAAAGTTACTCAATTTGTCAGAGGTTGATGCTTTCTTGTACTCTTAGGCTACTGGAATGAACATTATTCATGAGTTCATGTTTCCTTATGTATAGGTTGCTTCTTAAATTATTTCTTAGATATTTCAATATTTGACGAGTCATTTAGATATTTTTCATGGATTTTTTCTCAAATAATGGGATGAGAAACTATCACAAATGTCCCTAAGTCTATTCTTTATGCATTATATCAATAATTTGAAAGAGATGTTATTTTTAACTGGGCATACCTCATTTCTATTTAATTGTCCTTCCAGCTCACCAATCTACCCAAAACTCGTATTTTTTTTAGGACGGTCTATTTGGTCACAACCCTAGTTTCATGTCATACCATCCATGATCTTCCCCATAATAACAATTTGAATCAAGACATAGAATTGTTACACTTATGGTATCCAATGTTATAGAAGCATAAGGAACCATTTCATTTTTTCCAAATACAAGATTCTTTTGTTAAATAAGTTTGTTAACCACTAACTAAGTGATAACACAACGAAATATGAAATGAAGCACATTTCTTCCTTTGGGTAAAAGGAATACATGAAGAGAGAGGAAAAAACCTTGGTTCACATCCAGATATTTTAAGACAAACCCTTATTGCTTCCAAAGTTTGTATTAGATAGGTACTTCGTTGCTAAAATATACAATAAATATCATTCGTGGATCATTTTGTTTATTTGAAAGAAAGATAAGCATTTTGTTTATTTTCCTTTTACTATAGGAGAAACATATGTAAAAAACATGGCTCACTTGGAAGAATTCCCTAAATCATTAAAAAATTTCAATTTAATGAAGTAGAGGCAATTCAAGGATTTGAATCGGAGGGAATTTTTCAAGACATCTCCCCATAGTTAGATATGATAATTTTTTTATGAGAATTACTGAATAAAGTGGAAAAATTCACAGTGTCCCATCAAAGGAAAGAGAAACACCTACCCCTATTGAGAAAATTGTTGAAGAAACCAATGTTACTTAAGGAGGTAAAAAAAGATAAGAGGCATAAATCCTAAAAACACCCTTCTAGCATTGACACCTTAGGTTCACCCATGTTTTCCATCAAGTCATAGAAGGAATGAATCCAATGTGGCTAGAAGAACGAGTAATGATAGGACCTATGGTGGAGGAGATGGAGATGATCCACCTCCTGATGCGGTCTTAGAAAAATCACACATTATTGAATCACCTAAGAGAAAAAGTTATAAAGAGGCTCAAACCGTGAAAGAGTGAGCTGAGATGGAAGTCAATATTTCTCCACTACCCAATTGAGTTATAACCTTCATGGATGAAATACAAAGAATGATTCAAGAGATAGTAGAGGAATCGATCATCTTTGCTAACCATCCACAAATTATGAAAGATGCATATTATGATTGATATAATAAGAATCTAAGGGTAGAAAGAGTTAAATTTCAAAATAAAATGTCATTAAACAATAAAGAATAGAAGTGGAAATCTCTAAAATAAGAACAACGGTACTCCTAAAGATAGACCAAACTATTAGTGAATCTCTAGCCCACTCTGTTATGGAATAAGGAGCTAGAAATCTCAAAAATAAAAAAAGAATAAATGAGCTTGAAGAAGCTCTTAATCAAATGCCTCTATTCATGATCCCCTTAGCTATCAAAGCACTTGAGTCTACTGCAAATACACCCAATACACCCCATAAAATAAGAAAAGTGGCATACGTACTAACATGAATCAAGTCCTACATTGTAACTAATATTAGCAAGAGTGGAAATTATTGAAAAACTGTGGGAAATCACTCTGCACTTGAGAAATTAGGCACAAAGATTTCATTCATTTATTGATTATCTTAAAAATTATATGGAAAATTATCAATGATTTATTGATAATTAATTTTCAACCTTTATGAACATCATTAATTTACTTAGTGAATTTCAAAGGACACATAATAATCTCCCATGGATTTAAATACTTAAGCAATAAAAGTTGGTTGGCATGATACAATTAAATTTTTTAAGGAGACTATTTCTGACTATTCAAATATTGACAATAAAAGGAGTAGCTCCTTTCTTATGGTTATTCAGGTTGTTAATGGCCTCAAGGGACCTCACATGATCAAAGGATTCATGCTCATTTCTAAATATGTGTTACAAGAAAAGCTAGAGATTATTAAGATTTTAATGGGTTCCAAATTTGACAACTTAACTGATTTCTCAAAAGTTGAGATTAAAAAGTGGTTAGTTACATTTGTAAATTCTAATGAAGATATATCAACTACAACTATAGAGCTGCAAGAAGATTCCTGAGATATTGAGGAGAAAATATTTGATATACATGTCAAACAAGACATAGTGGTTCCTCAAATGAAAGAATAAATCAAAGAATAACTAAAAAAATTACTACAAGATATCCTTAATATTCAATAAATGTTAAAAAATATATGAATGGGATCCTTCCAGACATATAATGGATCATCTTCTTCAACACAAGGGGGAGGTCCTTCCACATAATTTTTGTAAGTATTGAAATCCTTGAAGAAATTCCCTTCTTTCTTGCCAGTCTTTGGTCATACAACATTTTTCATTATTCCTTTACATCATTTAAGCTGATCCCTAACTACAACCCTTTCTTTCTTTTAGGTATCTTAATATTTAATAATCCATCAGATTCCAATCCAAGTCTTGCAATTGAATGAATGCATTTATTGTTGAGAAATGCAACAAGAAAGTCTCCATTTGATTTTGCCTTGGTCAAATTGAGACAATTGGAATTTCCACATCAACAGACAACTTGCATGCAATTAACTCGTGTGCCATGGCTTATGTAACTCAATTTACTTAGTAAATTTGAGTTAGAGGGCTTGGAGTTTAGTTAAGCATGTGTGATTGCTAACTTGTAGCAATCAAGGTGAGTTATTTCAAGTTGTTTTTAGTTAAACTAGTTCTAACTATTGATATAACTAGTGGAAGGTTAGTTATGCAGTGTGACATTAGTCTATCTCAATGATGATAGATTTAACTAATAAATCAGCCCAAAATAACTAGTATGCGCAGAGAATTTGAGTTCCCCAACAGTGGTGGAGATTTAAAGGCAGTGTAACATCAGTTGTAGACTAGTATTGATTGTATAGGTTTTGCATGCAACCAGATGATCAACTTTGGGAATTGCACATTCAATTGGAGGAAAAGTCCTAAATAATAGGGGCCTAATTCCTCAATAATTACACAAGGAAATAGGGGTTCAAGCTGAATCATAATTTGACTAAGTCTGTGTCAGATCTTCTTATTGAGCATAGATATAGGTTATTCACTTGTAGGTTGTGCTCAAAGAAAGCAAGCAATTGTAATACATCTCTATTAATATACTTTAATGCAAGTAGGCTTAAGGGGTTTTTAACAGATTTATTTCCCTTGGGAAAATACCATGCATGTGTTTTATTCCTTATTGCACGCATGGTATTGTTGTTCGAAATTGTGAATTAACTTCCATATAGCAGTAGACTAGAATTATGTATCTTGATTTAGATTAAAATTTCTAAATCAGTTGCAATTCTATCACCATATTTCTACATTTACTTTTACAACTTTATGTTCAGGAAATTGAAGAGTAATTTAGGCACTTGAATTTTCTAAAAATAAAAATTTATAAAAAAAATTACTCTTGTGGAGAGATCCCTTTCAGGGAAGTGATTCATTTATGATTCTAAGACTTATTTTAAATCATGAATCTCATGAATATTTTCCTATGCCCTTTATGTTTTGCATGAATGAAATTATTATATAACCCTTTGAAAATCTAGAAATTATTCTTTTATCTTTATATATTCTCTTGCTTAATGATGCTTATCTTATCAATGTTGAATGGAATGAACATGATTGTTTAACTTTCCATATTTTTTTTCTATCTACTCGTGCTACCACATGGTGAGCACCAGTATTGCAAGAAGAATGCCACAACTCTTGGGCTACCAACTTTACTTTTATCAACCCGGTAGTTCGTAACAAATTTGGAATCATCGATGTTATATGCACAAGTACTAGTTCTCACTGCAGGTTGTCACTTGGTCAGCTGACGTGAGAACACTAGGAGCTCAAGCCAACTCCTATAGATTTTAGAAGAAGCTCTATGTGTGATGAAAGGGAAGAAATATTACTCTACATATGCTATTCTAACTGCAAAAAGGAGAAAGACTAGAATGTAAAGCAAAACCTAGTAAACCCTAATTAACAAGCTGATTATACTTTTGCCAAAAACACTATGAAAACCATGAAAGAAATGCAATTACCTACTCAAGGAAGTAAACAACACCTAACCATGCTATTTCTGGAAGTAAATACGCAAAAAACATATTTTTGGATTTTTATGTATTTTTATGTGAATTTAACATGCATATAGTTTATTGTGTGTGAGTGTGGCAGCGAACAAGTGGCGTTAGAGGGAAATTTTGGAGCTTGGGAGGATGCAGGATGGTGTGGGTGGGTCCTAGGAGGTCTTAGGTGGCCTTTTGGAGGATTTTCCCACACTCATCCTTCAAAATAAAGCCTATAGGAAAAACTACAAGAGGGCACATGAAAACTATAGGAGGAAAATAGGGAAACTATAGGAGGAAAACAGGGAAACTAGAGGAGGTCTACAGGAGGAGGCTGAGAGAAATTTTCATTGTTTTGAGGGTGTGAGAGTGAGTAGAAAAGGTGGATGAAGGTTGGAATGAGGTTTTAGGTTGCCTAAGGTATACCATGAATGACCAAGAGAGAGAAAGATGATTGGGTTTGCTCAAGGAGAGAGGAAGAATTTCTATGAAAAATGAAGGAAACTAGGGAAGAATTGAGGTGAGGTTTGGTAGACCTATAGAGCATGGATCAGATGGAGGGTGTGATTGCTGGTAAGCTGGCCTACTACTGGAAGAGATCTACAACATAGAAACTGACAACCATCTAAGAAAATCAAGCAACCAATGAAATGAGTGCATCCTAGGAAAAACAGAGTTTTACATTAAAATGGCCTAAACTATGATGTATAGAAGGAAATGCTGGGAAATGATGTAAGAAAGGAAAGCATGAAAGAGGACTATTACAAATTAAGAATTGAACATGATAAAGAATATCTAAAGCAAAGCAAAACTGGACTGTCAACCTATTAGAGAGCTGCAAACACTAGAAGTCCTAGGAATGAGGAAAATCTGTGTTTTTGGGGCAGAAAGAGAGTCTTTGCCTCAAATCATGGTCCCAGAGGGAGGAAGAGAGGCCAAGACATTGTTGCTAACCTTTTTAATCTTCTCTGATCATTGTTTAACCTGCTACAGAAAGCACAAATGGAAGCAAGCTACTAAATCATCAAAAGCAACCTATTCTTAACCATAAGAGAAATACATCTAACAACAAACTAATCTACAAAATGAAGCATAAAAATACAAGTAACGAGAAGCTTGGCTGCTTGGATTATGCCTTAACCCAAGAGCTTCAGCCCTCTGAGGTAACTCAGTGCTAGATCAAAAAGGATTCCATCTTCATTATCAAAAAATAGCAAGATTACATAAAACTGTCATAAAATAGTAAGCTCGAGATTTAAGCAGAGTTTACACAAGAAAAAAATTTGACCCTAGTGAGGCCCTAGGCCTCTCTACTTATACATTTGAAGCTACCAACATCTTCCTTAAAATCAGGGAGGCTTGGCTCCCAAAACTCGAGATAACTATCAATCATCTTCCACTTGCTCGGTTGCCTTCTAATGCATGATTTGGCTACTTGTACTTCGAGCTGAATGAAGGGGAATTCGGAGTGAGGAGAAATAAATGAGGGGGATTCCCTCCTATAAGTCCTCTCCTCTGTCTACTTCAAGTTATTGCTATAGTTTGACCACTAGATCCTTGACTTTGACCTCCAAATCCATCAATAATCTGCATTAAATACATGTTAGACCACATGGCAAATAACTAACTCAACTCACCCTATAAGCATAAATATAATCAGAAAATCATAAAATAAGCTAAGATAATGGTTGATTTGACTAAGTTAGGAGGTAAAATGAGCCCATATAATTACCCATTTATGAGGCTCATCACCACACCTGGTTCTCTCACAGGTGCATGATTTGAATGTATATTATTTCTTGGTTTATATTGGATATTTGAGTATACTGAAGAGGAGTATGACCTCTATAAAAAAAAATGGAATTGTACCTAGGCCATAAGAGGTTGAATTTTTTATTGACAGGAAAAAAGATCAACATTCTTGGTGAGTCCAGTGGGGATTCACATAGTTAAATATTTATTTCCTAGTACATGATTTGTCTGGGACTTGTTCAACCACATATTTTCATTGGATTGAATGAGAAAAGGAGTATCTTGCATCAATTATATGATCATGTCTTACAAACAACAAGAACACAAGAAGAGTTATAAATATATTGGAATGTTATAGCTTAGCAAGAAGAACTTGCACCACGAAATCCATGTAGGTGACTCCAATAAAGAAAAGTTAAACTAAAGAAATCTAGGACAACTCAAGGTCCAATAACAATAAGCCAAAGTAAGAAAATTATAGAAAAGGTCCACACTTCCTTATATAAAATAGTATTTCTCCTCTCTCCCAAGTGATGAAAAAATATAAGAAATAAGAGAATAAACGAGAGAAGAAATGAGAGAAGAAAGAAGAGAGAAACCAGAAGGATTAAATCAAAGGAGAAGGCTCATAGTAGGTCCATTTCCCTTGCAAGGGGAAAAATCCCTCTTCCCATATTTCCAACAAGTGTTACCTATTTTTAATGCAGATGGCATCATGGATCCTGATAAACACATGGGTCAATTTTTGGTGATTTTTTATATCCATGGAATCATACATGAAGATGTGACATTAAGAATATTTGTTCAGACCTTGGCTGGACCGAATTATGATTGGTACCTATATTTACTTGCTAGTTCTATTACCTCTTTTGATGATATAGAAAATGCCTTCATAGGAAAATATGCTTGACCTATAGGATGTCATATATTTCTTACTCAGTTCACACAAATACAATTGCAAAGAGATGAGAAGATTAAGGATTTTAACCTCAAGTTTTTCAAAAACCTACATCTAATTCCCAAATAATCTCATCCAAATGAGCTTGTGATATGTTGTAAAATATTCCCATAGAGAAACTTTGAAAGGATCCATGAGAAAATCCCAATAAATGGGAGAAGATATGCTGCAAAGAAATGTAGACCCTAAAATAATTTGGGAAAGGATTAGAGGGAAATATATTCCCTGAAGAATATAGAAGAAAAGTTTCCAAATCCTCCATGCAATCCCCATGAAAACATGGTTGGACGAGGTATTTTTCTTGCAATTCCTTCAAGAGTAAGAAATTTTCCAACTCTTGAAGAAGTGTCTATTTCAAAGCTCAATTTTGAGATTTAATAATTGAATAGAACAATGAATTAGATGGAGAAAAAGATACTTAGACTAAGACAAGATTATGAAAAAATCCTCAACAATAGAAAAATATTAGATCATCTATTTATGGTCTTAAAAATCAAAATGCTGGAAATATGCCACCAAGGGGACCTGGAGCCCCCAGATATCAAAATCCAAGTCCCCTAACCATAGATGATCAAGAATTTGAAGTGGTATATACTCCTCAAGAACTTGAAGATATTTCTCAAGAGATTACCCTTGTTCTCGAATCAATGGAAATGGGAGATAACTCGATATCTATTTCGAAGAAGAATAATTGCCACAAGAAGGTGAAGAGTTCGTGAAATGAGAGAACATAGTTGAAACCAAAGCACATAATAAATAAATCAAAAGATAGATATCCAATGGGCTACCCTACTAAATATCAAATGGAAACATATTTCAAGGAATGTGCCTTGAGACAAGAACTAGGTGTCTCAAGACAAAACTCAAGTTGATGCAAGAATGACTTACAATACAATTGGTGGCTTGCATAAAATTGAATTACATTTCCCTTTTCATAAGTTGTCAAGGTTTCTCAACAAATATTAATTATTATCAAGGCTCTCAAGAAGGAGAATCCTCCAATACTAGAATAGAAGATACTCTTATTAATTTCCCACAAGTGAATCCTCCTGTCCAAATTAAGGTGCATGCAAAGGTTTCTCCCTTTTATATGTCACTTGAGACTTAAAAAATTGTGTAGCATAATTATTTGATTGATAGTGGTGCTACTGATAACATTATGCCACTTCAGATTATGAATACAATAGGATTGGATTGTACCAAGAATTATGAAACAAGAGAAATCATATATGAAATAGACTCAAGGAAGGTACCTTCATATGGAGAAAAAAAGGAAATTTGAATGACAATACAATCAACCATTCATATTACAACTATTTTCACAATAGTGGTGGTTGATGTATTAGTCATGTCTAGATTGGTTATAGGGATGGAATGGAGCTTCCATATTGGGGGATATCTAATGAACAATGGAAGTTGTGTGATGCTTCCAAACAAAGATGGTTTATTAAAAATAATACCATGATAACCTAAGAATCTTTTCTTCTTTGAAAAGAAGAAAATTAATGATGTGGTGGAATTCATCGACACATGTTTCAGAAATTGTACCATACTTAGTAATGTAGATACTAGATAAAATAGTGATCAAGATTAATTTTCAAGTTCTTGGAAGATGTTCCTTTATGGTGTTGCATCCAACATTGGATCAAGAGTAGGAGTGATTTTGGAAGGACAACAAGGTCAACATTTTATAGTGCCTTTTTTTCGCAATTTACTTGTCCAAATAATGAAGCAAAATATGAAGCATTAATTTAAGCTCTACTATTAGCCTATTAAAAGGGAATTAGACATATTTCAATTATGGAATATTATGGATTAATCATCAATTAGGTCAAAAAGAAGAATAATGATAAAAATGATAGTTTGAAAATTGACGTGAAAAGAATTTAGGATTTGATTGACAATTTTTAGTCATTTGAAACATCATTTATCCCAAGGGATTTAAATCATAAGGAATATTATTTAGTTGTTGTGTCCTCACTTTTTGAACTCGAATCCTTTCAAGTAAAAATGATGTTCCAACCATATATGCCCAATAATCATGAATATTGGTAGGTTTTCGAAAATGAAGAACATATTCTTCAATTTATTGCAAATGCTCATGATGGAAATAATATTGAAAATATCATGATAATAAAATTCCAATATCACTTGAATCACTCTTCAACCAAAATGCTCAAATACAAAGTCTGAATCTCACTAAAGAATTGTTTTTCAAGGGAGTTCAAGAGACTCAAAAAATAAATATCAAAACTCCTGAAAGTCCAAGATGGTTAAATATTGTGATTGATTGTTCACAAAGTGAAATTGATCAATATTTTGTCTTATTTAAACATTTTCAAGATGTTTTTTCTTAGACCTACCAATAATTGAAAGAATATGACAAACATGTCATTCAACATGTGATTCGACTAAAATGAAATGCTAATCTAGTTAAACAAAAGCCAAGGATAATCAACCCAAAGCTCAAGCCTCTATCTAAGATAGATATTATGAAAATGGAAAAGTTTGGACCCATCTTCCAGATATGTATTTTTCAATGGATTTCAAACCAAATAATAGTTTGAAAGGATAATATAGAGATAAGACTTTGTAACGAATTTTGTGACCTCAACAAGGCCTCACTTAAAGAAAATTAACCTCTTACAAACATGTATAGGTTGCTTGACTAAGTTGTTTGATCAGTGGTAATGTCTATGTTAGACGGATTCTCTTGATACAATCAAATTATTGTTACAAATGATGACATACATAAGACGAATTTTATCACACCATAGGGAACATGAACTTATGCCCACATGCCCTTCAGATTAAAGAAATGTTGTTGCAACATTCTAGAGAGCTATGGACCATGAATTTGCATATTTCATTAGAAAAATTATAGCACGCTATCAAGATGACTTAACAAATTATTCAAAGTTGACAAATTCTCATTGAGAATATCTACAAGAAGTGCTTAAAATATGTCGATGATATAAATATCACTTGATACTAAGAAACACTTGTTGGTTTTATCTAAATGGAAACTAGTTAGCTACATTGTAAGTCAGAAAGGGATATATATTGATCCCAAGAGGATTAGAGCCATAGTTGAAGGCCCCAATCACTTGAAAATGAGTACAATCATTCTTTGGGAAGATTAATTTTCTGAGAATATTTGTACTAGATTATGCCTCTATTGTCAAACCTATCAACAAATTACTCAAGAAGGATGACAAATCTAAATGGGCAAGCTAGTAGTAGATGTCATTTGAAAAAATTGAAAAGGAAATAGCCTCATCCCCAATATTGGTTAGCCTATATTATTCAAATGATTTCATTATTTATACCTTCACATATAATGAAACAATACCTACAGTTGTAACTCAAAAAGGGAATTCAATCAAGAGAACCCAATTGATTTCACGAGCAACTTTTTTCCCTCGTTAAATACATAACATATTTTAGAAGAAATATCCCAACTTTACATACTCTAGCATATGTACCATACCCATAGATCAAGATGATGTCAAAAAACTTGTTAGCAAAATTACAAGAATTTGATATTGAGATAAAACCGTTAAAGGTTTTGAAGGGAAAAGTCTTATGTAAGTTTATAGGAGGAATTGAAGCAATTAAAATTCAATCTCATAATGGAGTTTGTGATAATCATTCATTGTCTACATCTAAGTGGTACATAAACATAACCTTATATTTGAAATTCATGCAATTTCTAGTTGGCATGATAGGTAAAGAAAGAAGAACCTTAAATATGATACCTAATTCCTATGTGATACGAACTTAAACAAGAATGCAAAAAATTATAGATATAACCATAAATACAAATATGTAGAAGGAATAACACTTCATTAATATCAAATACTAAAATATGCTTATAAAAAAAACGGAAACAAGACTAGATCGGGCGATGGTAGCTTATCTATGAGAAGAGATGTGGCGACTACATGCCTCTAAACTGTGTTACAATGAGGCTCAAGGGCCTAGTTATTATTGAAAAACATGAGAAAACCATAAACAACCAAAACCCTAACCCCAAGAGATGTAACACCAAGAGTTTGTGGGCACCGTTGGGGTTAGTTTGGAAATCAAATTCATGGGGTCATAACTTGGTCATATTATCTCCATTTGGAAAGTGTGATACCTTGTTGGAAAGGTCTCTCTGATTAATACATGAATTTCTATAGGCCTTTGCCTATGAATATGGGCCTACAACGGACCTTAAAAAAATTCCATTTAGGGGGTTGAAACTTCTTTGAAAGTTCAGGACCCGAAAAATTGCTAAAAATAGTAAATGCTAAAATAAACAAGGAAACACATGAAACCAACTAGAGGTCTAAGTGGAATAGGTGGGTGGCCACCAATATCCACCTAGATCATTCCAACCCCCTTAGGAAGAAATGGTCCCCATTACGTGTAGAGCCTCCATGAGGTGAGGAAAGTTTTTTTGAACTTGGTCCTTTGCGAGCCAAGTCTTGCCTTAGTGTAGGAGTTAGCCAACTTTGACAAATCCGATATAGTTGGATCTTCTGCTGGCGAGTGTTATTGATTTGTGTGTCCATAATTCGATCAGTTGTAGCATGTTCCATGCAGTCTACATTTAACTCTGTTGGTGTGAGTTGTTTCACAATTTCTGATGTGTCAAGTAATGGTGGGAAGTATGGCCGAAGGCGGTCCACATTGAACACTAGGTGTAGGCCAAAGAATGGGGGAATGTTGAGCTAAAAAGCATTGTATTCCACAGCCTTGGTAATGGTGTGAGGACCATATTGGAGTGGTTTGAAGTTCTGATGGGCTACAATACGATGTTCTTTCTGCAAATGCAACAAAACTTTGTCACCCAACTAAAACTTGTGTGGCACTCGATGTTGATCGTGTCACTGCTTGTAGTTGGAATTTGAATTCTCTAGGATGTTGTGAAACTATTGGCAGATGTGTTGGATGTGTTCAATAAATCTGGTCGCTTTATCAACCTTAAAAAATACATGTGTGGATTATGTGTATGTAGTTGTGTGAGGCATGGAAACATCAATCAGACATAATGGTTGAAATCCTAGACCCATTTGAAAGGGACTACAATAAGTTGAGCTATGGAGATATCTATTATAATTGTGTTGCACATATGGAAGATTCTCATCCCAGGTTCGAGGATGCTTGGAGTTGTACATGTGGAGTATGTGCACTATCATCCTATTAACGACATCCGTTCGGCCATTAGTATGGGGATGGAAGGAAGTCGACTTGGTGTCCAATAGTGTCCAGAGGCTTGACCAAAATGTGCTTAGGAACCTGCTATCCTAATATGATATAGTGGCCTGCGAGATCCATAAATGTACCCATACTTGTCCAAAGAAGAGTTTCATAGTGTTCTCTATAGGATCCATAAATGTACCCATACTTGTTCAAATAAGAGTTTCACAGTGTCCTCTGCGAGGATACTCTTATTGCAGGCCACCAATATAGCCATCTTAGAAAATCTATCCATAACCACAAATAGACAGTCATTACCATTCTTGGTAGAAGGGAGGCTAGACATATAGTCCATGGAGATGGATTCCCATGGTTGGGTGGGAGTAGGCACAGGAGTGTACATGCCTTTTTTCTTCATGGTTGGTTTGACAATGGCATAGGAAATGCAACATCTGATATATTTCCCAACATCCAGTGAGATTTTGGGCCAATAAAAGTACTTTTGTAGTACAACCATAGTTTTCTCCGAACCAAAGTGTACTACAACCTGATTGTAGTGTGCCTCCCAAATCATCTTGGCACACTGACTTGAGGAACACAAAGGTGGCCTAGGTAGCATAATAATTTATCCTGGAGGTGGAAATCAGGAAATTTCTTTCCATATACTAGCATATGGTATGTAGAGGGGAACTCTGGATAATTTTTGTATAGTTGCGGCCATCTAGAGGTCTCATGACCATAAGAGTTGAGAACATTAGTCAGTGTTGTAACTAGGGGTAGGTTGAGGCAATCTGCAACATGATTGGTGTTTCCCTCTTTGTATTTAATGTTCAATTGGAATTGTTGCAGATATGTAGACCACTTTTGATGGCGATCATTCTACAACTTCCCTTGTGTCTCTATAAACTAAAGAGGTCAGTGATCGATGTGAATGATCGTCCTTCCCTAGAATGTAGTGCTTCCACTATTTGCAATCCTTCACATGGAATACATCTCTTTATCATAGGTGGGGTACTTTTGAATTGTATCAAAAAGTGTCTCACTATGATAGGCCACTGAATGGCTGTGTTGGGTGAGGACTACATTGATAGCATAGTCTAAGGTGTCTGTCTCAATTTCAAATGGTTGTTTGAGGTCTAATAGTGTGAGTATTGGTGCAAAGAAAAGGTAGTGCTTCAACTCAATAGACGGCTTATTTTGGGACTTGGACCAGGAAAAAATTTCTTTTTCCCCTCCCTTAGTAATTTGACTCAAAGGCCAAGTGATATGGGAGAATCCCTACACGAACCTCCAATAAAAATTTGAAGGCCCAAAAAGATGCAAAGTTACGTTAGAGTGGTTAGGGCTGGCCAATTCTAAATGACTTTGATCTTAGTCAGGTCCACATGCATGCCACACTCATCTATGATGTAACCCAAGTATTGGACCTAGATCATGCCAAAGGTGCATTTCTCCAAGTTGGCACACAGTTGTGCTGCCGAAGGGTTTGAAAGACCTGCCGGATGTGTTGCAAGTATTCTTCCCAACTCTTGCTGAAGAATCTGAGGACGTCGTCCAAACAAACCACCAGAAATAAGTTGGTGAAGGGCTGCAAGATGTCATCCATTAGCCTCATAAAAGTAGTAGGGGCATTTGTCAACCTGAAGGGCATAACCAACCATTCAAGAAGGCCTTCCTTGGATTTAAAGGTGGTATTCCATACATCTGTGGGCTTTATTGGAACCTGGTTAACAAAACTTTAGATCAATCTTTCTAAAATACTTAGCCCCTTTGAGTTGGTCCAACAGGTCATCAATCCATGGGATTGGATAGTTGTTCCTGACATTGATTTTGTTTAATGCCCAATAATCAATGTAGAGCCTCTAGGTCCCATCCTTGTTCTTTACAATTACAATCGGGCTCCCACATGGTGAGGAACTTGGTTGGATGTGCCCTTTTTGTAGAAACCCTTGGATTTTCCACTCGATCTCTTCATTTTCCAAAATGGAGTAATGATATATCGGCCTGTTGGGTAGAGGTGCTCTAGGAGTTAGATCGATCAAGTGCTTCACCTAACAATGTTGTAGGTTTTAACCCCGTACAAAAATTACCTGCATACAAATTCTAAGAATAGAAAACAAACAATGCGAGAGCATAACACATAAAAGACATATACGCAAAGATTTTCCCCTAGATCCCAAAATCAAGACTACTAACTTGTTTTCTCTTTGTGTTCCTTTCAATGTTATAATACATATTTATACATACCAAAGCAACCAATACCATGGACCGAAAACCATTGTGCTTAAAATCATGTGCGAAAACCATGCACAAAACAATAGGTAGGTCCGCCCAACCTAATATAGGGTCTAAAAAAAAATTTCTTGGGGCACTGCCCTAGACCTCGTAGAGGGATGCTACCCACCTCCCTCAAACCCCTTGGACAGGGGGGGCTGCTGCCCCCCCTATGACCCCCTGGTTAACTAGGGGAGCTAGTCGTGGAAATAATATAACACAACTCAAAATTCTCCCACTTGTTTTTTTCTTTCCATAGGGGGCCACAGGAGAGCTTAGTCATTTATCTTGCCCTACAATGCCCATTGTTTCTCTACACCAAGTGAACTTATCAAAGCTCACAAATTTTGTTAATGCATCTACAGTATTCTTTAAAGTGTCCACCTTTACCAACGACACTTTTTTGTCTTCTATCATATCCCTCACAAAGTGATACTGAACACCAATGTCCTTTGTCTTTGAATGGTAAGTAGGGTTCTTTGCCAAGAAAATTTCACTTTGGATGCCAGTCTATACTCATAGCTCCCTGCACTAACCCCATACTTGAACACAATCTCTACAACCAAACTGCTTCCTTGCTTGCATGAGTGGCTGCCATGTATTCTGCCTTTGTAGTTGATAGTGCCACTATAGATTGTTTCTTACTCATCCAATTGACTGCACCTCCAAATAGGTTAAACACATACCCACTTGTCGATCTTCTATGATCCAAATCTCCAGCCCAATCTACATCAACAAAGCCATGAATAACCAAAACTCTATCCAATCCTGGTCTTCCTTGGTAGCACAAACCATAATCACTAGTGCCATGCAAATACCTGAAAACCTGCTTCATTGGTATCCAATGCTCATTCCCTGGTTTTGAATTAAACCTGCTCAATACTCCCACTACATGTGCAATGTATGGTCTAGTACAGACCATCACATACATCAAGCTACCAACCGCACTTGCATATGGAACACGAGACATGTCCTCTTCCTCTTCTTGTGTCTTGGGACACTGTTCAGTAGATAAATTTACACCTACATGAATAGGAACCTTCACCGGTTTACTATCCACATATTAAACCTCTACAATGTCATTTTGGTGTACTTCCTCTGGTTTAACCAGAGCTTGCTCTTTTCACGATCTCTTTTAATTTCCATGCCCAAAATATAGTTTGCGGCACCAAGATCTTTCATGTTGAATTTAGAGGACAATTGGGTCTTCAAATCCTAGATAATTTCTTTGTCGTTTCCAACCAGCAACATATCATCCACACAGAAGACCAGATAAATATCATGGTCACAAATTAATATAAAATACACACACTGATCTGCTTTGCTTCTATGAAGCCAAGTCCCCGTATAAATGTATAAAAACTTTTGATACCACATCCTTGGTGACTATTTTAATCCATACAAAGAATTATTTAACTTGCATACCAGTTCTTTCTTACCCTTCACTGCAAAGCCTTCAAGTTGCTTCATGTAGATCCCCTCTTCGAGATCCCCATGAGGAAATGTTGTCTTCACATACATCTGTTCTACCTCAAAATCAAAAGTAGCAACAATACATAAAACTAATCTAATAGAAGCTACCTTGGCAACAGGAGAAAAAATATCACCAAAATCAATTCTTGACACCTGGAAATAACCTTTTGCTACCATTCGAGCTTTGTATTTCTCCACCTTTCCTTCTTCATTTGTCTTCATCTTGAACACCCATTTGCTGCCAATGGGTTTCCTTCCAACTGACAACTCCACCATATCCCAAGCCTCATTTTTGTGCAAAGATGCCATTTCATCAACCATGGCTTCTTTTCAGAGTTTTCCATCCTTTGAATCTATTGCTTCCTTCACAGTTTTGGTATCATCATTAATAATAGATAGAGAAAAATTTGAATATAAAGTAGATGGACCATACCTTTTTGGCTGCATTCTTATCAAACTGATCTTCTCACAACCGGAAATTGTGTCTCTTCATCTCCTGATTCCTCTTCTATTGTAGAGTCTGATTCTTCCTCCTTAAGCTCAAACTCTATCTTCTCAGGTTCCTTTGGTTGGACTTCATGTTTAACAAAATCTTTCACCTCTCTGAATACCACATCTTGGTTTTACACAACCTTCCTTATTACTAGGTTCCAAAGCTTATAACCCTATAAATCATCCTTAAACCCAATAAATATGCACTTTTCAGATTTACTATCCAACTTTGTTCTTTTCTCCTTTGGAACATGTACATATGCATCACATCCAAATACCCTTATATGTGAAATAGAAGGTTTCTTACCAATCCATACCTCTTTTGGAGTCTTATCCTCCAACGCTGATGAAGGTGATCTGTTGACCAGGTAACATGTTATTTCGATCGCCTCTGCCTAGAATTTCTGTCCTAATCTGACACCACTAAGCATGCTTCTTGCCCTTTCCATCAACATCTTGTTCATTCTTTCTGCAACTCCATTTTGCTCAGGTGTGTATGGAGTAGTCTTCTATCATGCTATACCACACCTTACAGAATTCTTCAAATTCCTTGTTACAAAACTCTCCACCATTATTTGTCCTCAGCACCTTTATCTTATTCTCTATCTAGTTTTCCACTAGAGCCTTAAATTCTTTAAACCTATCAGAGACTTCAGATTTCTTATTGAGAAAATATATCCATGTGTTCCTTAAGAAGTCATTTGTAAATGATACATAGTACATAGACTTACCCAATTATGGAACCTTCACAGTTTCAAACACATCACTGTGCACAAGCTCTAATATTTGTTTTTCCCTCTTACCGCCAGAGGGCAAACTCACCTGATTATACTTCCCATATACAAGATTTTCATAGAAAACAAAATCTAGAGAGCTATTAGTCCCTTATCCCCCTTTCCTCCGCCCTAAACCCTTTATTATAAAGTTTTTGAAAGAAAAAGCTTTTAAATAAAATACGCGCTTAAAAAACCCGAAAACCCATAGCCTAAGGTTCTAAACCCACCCCGCGCCCCATTTATTAAACGTTTATTATATAATTGGGCAGGTCCCCTCTTATTAATGTGGCAGCATATCACGATCGCCGCCCACCATTAGATCTTCCGCCTTGCCCATCCTACGGTGGGCAGTCGATCTTCAACCACAACCGCCCGACCTTTTGCGTCCGGGGGATGGGCGGTATTGCCGCCGTACCCCCGCCACGCGTCAGGCATTGGGGTTGTTCGCTCCCTCCCCCCCCCCCCCCCCCCCCCAAACCACTTACCACCCAAGAGCCTGCCAGGGAGACCGCTTACCACCCTACCCTCCACGTTGACGTCACACCCCCGTCAGCGTGATGTCACCCCACTTCGCCGCCACCAGGCCTCCACGTCACCCCTGCCCTCCATGTCGCCCTGTCCACCCTGCCACCGTGTCAGTGCCACCTTGGCACCCACATCACCTTCCATGTCACCCTGTCCGTACCTGGGCCCATGATGATGTCAGCATGACGTCATCACAAAAAGGTGCCAATATGCCAAAAATGCATAAAAGGCGTAAAAAACTGTTATTTTGCATTATTTTCTACAAACGCCCGGAGCTCCTCTGAAAGCGAATTTCAACTTCCAACGGTCGAAAAGCAAAAGTAATCGGCCAAATTTGCTGCTGCCTCCATTGTCAACCCAACCACCTGCAATTCATCCAGTTCGACCAGTGAAAACGCCTCGTACGCCATTAAAACCAGGTATTTTGCCGCAGGCACCCTCTTGTCCACTGTTCTCCATATAATCCTGTTTTCCTGCTTAAGCAACTAAGTTTAAGGACCCACATTGTTGAAATTCACCTCTAAAATCTACCTAAGAAACCTCTGAAACCCCTGCATGAAGGAAGTCGCAAGGAAACCCGTGACCCATGGTCAAATTTACCAGTTTTTCACAAAAAACAACTAAGAAAGCCGAGCTACAAGCTAGAAGAACTGAATTGACATTTCCCTCACCTCTCCAAAAGCACTCCTCTGCAAATAACCAGCTAACCAGCTCAAAAACACTCTGGTTCCTCCAAACAGAGTGCCCCACAGATTGATTAAGCCTGTGACAGCCTCCTTGCACTGCCAAACTGCTCACTGCAAATAGAGAGCAGTAAGCCATTCCTCAGCATTCACATCAAGCTTGAAACACAGTAAACCACCAGCAAAAGTAAGACAAACGCCACTCCAGCTGCTCTGGATGTTTTGCCTATAAATCCACCTAACAGAGAGCTAGAAGCTATACCACTGGTGGACAGTGATGCCCTCATCACAGATTTTGTGGCAGAGAGAAAACATTTGCAGACATATTGCCAACTAAGAAACAGTCACTTGGACAACAGTGACCTGTATGGGGTGTGGCAATCTAATCTACCCACCTACTTCCTACCTCCAGTAAACATTTTCCCTGAAATCATCCACCTATGTGCAGAGAATTATGACCAGAAACTCAAGGCTGTGAAGTCTCCATCTGGGAGCATCCTCTTCTATATAACTCCAGACTCCATCAACCAGATGCTCAACTACAAGCAGACCCAGTTGTTATACCCCTTCTCCATGAACTATTTACTAGATGAGGGCTCCAGACTTTCTGATTTAGACATTGCTGCCATAGCCAGAAAATTCATGAAGGCAGACTGCCAACCCTCTGGGCCACCTCCTTTCTCCTATGAAGATCTCAATGAGGTTGGCAAGCTACTGGTAGATATGCTGACCTCTGTGCTGGGGTTCACCATAAACAAACATGTTGATCTACCTGTGCTGGTCATGCTCTCTGCATACAGCTTGATGAAGCCCCCTGCTATGCAATACAATTATGCCAAGTACATTGCTAATAAGATACATGATCAATTGACAAGGCTGGACAGGGAGGCAATATTCAGATATTCCTCATACATCTATCACTTATTCCTATACTACTAGACAGATAGCTTCCAGTGCTCAATCAAGAAGCTAGACTCACAGGGTGAGAGAAGGTCTGTGATCTTCTGGTCTTCAGTCTTCCACCAAGTACAGAATTCCCCCTACTCATACTGTGAATTCATTGATCAATTTGTATATCCAGTCACATGCCTCTTAAAGAGGACCCCTCCTATCAGATTGTCCAAAGATATGCAGAAGATCTTGCAGCTATCCAGAAGCTACAAAATTGGTGATTGGTACTTGTACCAAAACCACATTGTAATCATAATTTATGGCTGTGAGCTTTGTCCCTACAAGCTCCCAAAGTATGTCCCTATGAGGCTATTCACCCTGGAGTACTATAGACAGCTTATAAACTCCGACCTAACACACTTTCACAGTGCCAAGAAGAAAGCAAACCTGAAGTTCAGGGACCACTTAGGCCCATTTACAATGAACAAAAAAGATGGTCGGCAAGAAGCTGACCAAATACTAGGACAACAACTCAAACTCAAGAGAAGCTTCTGGTGGGTCCCTTATGACCCTGAAGGTT
The DNA here is from genome assembly GCA_000404065.3 of Pinus taeda. Taxonomy (NCBI): domain Eukaryota; kingdom Viridiplantae; phylum Streptophyta; class Pinopsida; order Pinales; family Pinaceae; genus Pinus; species Pinus taeda. The sequence continues at coordinate 30,418 of APFE031460737.1, forward strand.
TCATTAGTGCGAGGAGGGTTAAATATAGGCTGCAAGCCTATAAACATGCCCCACTCCCTCAAGTACAACATTTTGCTAATCAAGATGAATGGGTGCCTGAATCAATAGTAGAGGAATTTGACCTCAGGAAGAAATAATGGAGCAGAATGTAAGGGACTTGGAAAAAACTCTTGACTTAGGACTCTTGTCAACAGGTCTTCAAGCAACCAGTCCAAGCAGGAGAAGGTACCTCTACTGCCCCAACAACACAGGACATCCAACAGGCTCCAGCAACAACAACCACCACAAAAGAAAAGGAGAAGATGGATGAACAACAGGAGATAGAAACAGGGCAGCCTAGTACTTCAAAGAACCAACAATCAGGACAGGCCCCTCCACTGCAAACTGAACAAACTCAAAACCCAGTTTTGCAGACCCCTCTCAATGATGAGAGAGGGAAAAATAGAGACAGAGAAGAAATCACACCTCCCACGGGGTCATCACAGCAACCAGAGGCCAAGAGGCCGAGGGTAGACCCTGAAGCAGAAGAAGGAGACATAAGTGAAGAGCTGGCAGAAATCCAAAGCAAAGAAAAACAAACGAGCCAACAGACTACCACTAGCTCATTTCAGCTAGAGCAGGCTCAACAACATACTGTGGAGGTGCCCTCCTCCAGACAGCAGGGAAAAAAGCCAGCCATAGTTAAAGAAGGCTTCAAGGAGATCAAGGCACAAAATGAGTTGCTAAGAGTGCAGCTTTATGAGCAAATCCTGAACAGAACCCCAGCCAAAAAGCAAAGATTAACGGTTGCCTTTGATCTAAAGGAAGAAAAGATGATCTTCACTCATCTAAAGCCCAAAGTCCCACACCCGAAGACCACAGCAGATTATTACAAAACAAATCTAGAGGTCTTTGCTAAAGACATACACCCCATGGATCAAATTGAGTTGCACAAACAAACTGGGGAGATGGTGTATGCAACACTTGCTGACAGGGCAATGCTAGCCCATCAGCTAAAAGAATCCCTGAAGAACACAAATAGACAGCTTGATTTGGAAAGGTTGTCCTCCTCCGCAAAAGACAATAGAATAAAGACTTTGGAGGACATAATTATTGATTTGGGACATGACCTCAAAGATCCAAAGGGTGTTAGAGCCCTTATGAAGAAAAAGGAGGATGATATAGCTGCATTGAGGAAACAAGAAAAATTGCCTCCTACCATCCATCCTGACACAGTAGAGCTTGCACAAGAAAAATAGGTGGACAATGCTATGGAGCTGCTCCTAGTCATGAACCAAAGGATACTACAAATGGAGGCAGAGTTAGAAAAAGCTATACAGGACAAGCAAGGGGAATCTGCCTCCCAGCCACCTCAAACTTCAACAAACCTTCAACCTGCCCCTCCAACACAAGTAACAACAGCCCCTCTTACTGCTCCAGCACCTACTATAGCTACATCAGCAACTGGAGCAACAGTAGAAGCCACAGCAGCAGCAGAATCCAGCATGGGCATGGAGGAA
>APFE031460742.1:0-22204 GCA_000404065.3 Pinus taeda
AACAGGTATGATATTAAGTTTGTTTGTCTTTTATATCCTTCGTATATATCATATGTCACACCCTGATGTAATTATCGCATGAACATTATTACCACTCATGGCAACGGTATTGACAATGACTACTGGAGACCTGGTACAGTTGACAGACGCCCAAACCCTCGGTTCCTCATTATATCACACGGGCTTATCAAAAAAAAAAGCGATCCACCTTTTTGCCTTGGTTTCGGTACTCCATTGTCTTTTTACAACATGGCATAATGTTACCTGCTGTACTTTATGATTTGACTCCCGATTGGATGCTGCTCCTCTCTTTGACGACTGGGGGCAGCCTATCAGATCGCGGGGGGGAGGTGATCTCATTACCCAATGAGTACGTGGTTGCACACCATTCGAGCAAAATAATGGCACAATTTAACGATATGATGATCTCATTCTACGGACTGCCATCCACGATCTTTCTCTTTGCTGCATGCTCGGCGACGATCCTTCCTAAATTTAGCATCGAGTATCCTCTCTGCTTGGTAAATCCTGCAAACAGTTGCTGTTTCATTTCTGAATCTATTTCTGGAGTACGCTATGGGCAGGAGGACAATCCGAAGCGAACCATGCAAGCTGACCGTGTCCGCTGCTGCCCGCGAAATTCTGGAAAATGCAGGATGGTTGAATTACTTCAACCGCCTGCAGGAATCGAATGAGATTGTAGCGTTGGAATTCCTGCAAAATTTGCAGGAAAACCACTCTATAGTCGGAGGAAAGAGGATAGGAGTAACAGAAGACATTATCACAGAAGCATCAGGATTACCAGCTGTTGGATCCAGATGGAAGCTGAAGAAAGAAAGACTGCAGAAAGTAATGGAAATTTTCCAAGGCGAAGGCCAAAGTCTGACAATCAAAGGGAAAGGAGTTCTGCCGACAGCACTGGGAGAGCCCTGGATCGAGCTGGCGAAGATAGTGCAGAGCTATATCACCTGCGAAGGGCGAAAAGATGTGGTAAGGGCTCGTCACTTAAAACTCCTAGCTGTTTTAAAGGGAAAATGTTCTGTAAATCTCCCTGCCCTTTTAAATTCGTTATTACATGATGCGGCCCAAAGCCTGAAGAAGGCCCAGCACACAGATACGGTTGTTAGCCATCACGGACTGATTCGGCTAATAATAAGCCACAGTCTTACCCAACAGCAAGGTACCTGGGAGGAATTGGTCGAAACAGTTAAAAAGGGACTGGCTATACCACCCCCAAGGTCTGAACGAACCTCCAACACACCGAAACGTTCAGAAAAACATAAAAAGCCAACAGCAGAAAAGCATGCTGTTCCAAAACGAAAGCGGTCCTTCAACACGCCGGAACATCCAGAGAAATGTAAGAAGTTGATGAAAGAAAAGCATGCTGTTTCAAAAAGGAAGCAACCCTCTGATACGCCGGAATGGCTAGAAGAGCCTAGAGGACCTGTTGGCACACCCAACCCTCCTGAAAGACCGAGGAAGTCAGTTCGACTGGCTCGAATACGGGGAAGATTGGAAAAGATTCAGAAAACTGCGGCCCAACCAATTGAAATCCAGGACGAACCTCCGGAGGTGGGAGGTGAATTACCCGAAGAAAATGCTAAGCAATCAGAGGCTGGAGCTAACCAGCCAGAAGAAGGAATTGAAGAAGGACACGACCAGTCTCACGGAAAAGAGACTATCGAGAGAGACAATCAAGAAGGAGAAAACGCACAATCCATGAGTAGCCCGTTGCAAGACCCTCCAGGAGAAGAGGAATTGGCAGCAGTTCTGGCCAATATGGGAGAATACGGCCAAGCTTCCAGTACAGGAGGTGTCCTCGAGGGCCTTGTAGAGGAAGAATTACCCGAAGAAACGAATGCAGAAGAGGCAGGGGAAGGAAACCTGCCTGACGATGATAATGAAGCAGAAGACACCAATTTGGGACAATTTGTCCCCAGGGCGCCGGAAGATCTTCCAGGGGAGGAAGACGAAGCAAGATTGAAGGCCAAACCCTCTGGAGAGGCAAAGGAAATTGAAAGATTGAAAAAGAAGCAGCAGAGGATGCTGGGCACGATAGCCAGACTTCAGCAACAAATTAGAATGTTGAAAGCCAGTCTGAGAATACAAAAAACTGCAAGGAAAAGGAATAGGACCACGGCAGCAAGAACCCCGAGGGTTAGAGTTCGCTTTTCTGGACGAAACCCCATCAGGAGACCTACTATCAAGGGACAATCTGTTGTTCCAAATGATAAGGAAGAACAAGGTGCTGTTCCAATAGAAACTGTTGTTCCATCTGGCCCGGAAGAACAAAGGGACATCTCAATGGAACAGCAGGAGGCTCCGGTGGCAGAAAAATCACAGCAACCCTTTGTTCGCATTAAAAAGGAAATGGAAAGCAAAAAGGTTCAAACCGAAGCACCCCCCTCGGGTGTAATTCGGGTCCAAAATTCCAAACAACGTAATAGGAAGGTCCAGGTTAAACTTCCAGCTTCTACGGCTGTGTGGAAGAAAGATCCAAAAACCAGGACCCTGCATAAAATGATGAAAGAAGCCCAGCAGAAGGCCGAACAGTTGCGAGAACAGACGGTCCCCAAGGAAAGATATGAAGAGCTCCAGCAGCAACTTCAAAACATCAGTCAGTCTGAGAGCCAGGCCTCTGAAGGATGGCAGAAGGAGCAGGAAAAGGTTGCTAAGGTAACTCGTCGACTAGATAATGCTGTTAAGCAGATGGATACCCTGTGCTCTTTGTATGATGATGTTTTGACTTGTAGAGCCCCCGCTAAAAATTATGCTTTGTTTTTACTTGAACGATATTTGAGATTAAAAATAAAAGCTGTTAGGGCAGGAGAACCTATCCATATCAACACTGTTAATGATTTTATAGACTGCTGCAAGCACTATGGAGTTAAAGTTCAAAGGTTGTTATGTGAATTTTACCTGCACAATCTTGTCTTAGACCAGGAAACTAATCTGAACCCCGACCCTTTCGTTGGCGATATACAATTCCAAGCCTTTGTTTCATTTGGGGTGAATCAGTTAAAATGGCTTAAAGCTTACAACATCTTCCAGAGGAAAGAAAATAGTTTAGACTTATGGGTACGAGCCGAACCTAGGGACCCAGCAGTATTATGGAGAGAACATAGAAGTGTGATGAGGATCCCAGGTGTCATAAAATTATTAGGTCCCATGCATGAAGATTTGATCCGAAATGGCCTTGAGTATTTCCTGACTATTAAGGACCATGCCCTCCATGCTGCAAAGTTTCGCTACCGAACCTCTAACCCAAACATTCAGCTCAGGGAACCTTTTAACTTTGAAAATTTTGAGCTGGCTGCCAGTCGATTGAGTCTCTATGGAGAGCGGATTCTGCGAGCAGGACCATTCTGGTTGGGGTATCGGTTTCGCAGCCCAATTATTTGGCATCCTGCACCTGGATATCAGGCTCTATATGAGATGCCCGCAGATCAGTTAGATCAGTTCTTTGACCATCTAGTTGCTAATCATGGTTGTCGACCTCTTCGTGAGATCCCTTCTCCAACCTACTCTCTCACAGCCTTGCATGTCAACTATAACGTTTTCATGAGGACATGAAACAGGGTAAGCAGGGGGGTGTGTGGAGCGCTTGGAAGGTATGCTTTTTGAATAATAATCTAGTGGTTTTCTAATAAATTTCCTAACCTTTTCTGCATTATAAGTCTAAAGAACAAAAGGGTTTTGATAAATTGTGTGAAAATGGACAAACGAAGCTTAATCACCAATAATCGATGTTTTCTATGCAAAAGGACGCAGAAACAGGGGATCAGCGAGCAAAAACAAGAAGTAAAGGGAAAGCAACTGTTGTCCCATCGCTAGGGAACCGGATGCGGATGCGATCAAGTAAAATTAGAGCCGAATGATCCAGGAAAAGAACGTGGGACACCAAGACGGAGGACGCAAGAAAGGAATGAGAAGAACTGAACGATTAGCGAATCCCTCAGGATCTCTGATCCTGAGGGATCGCTGCTTTAGCTTATCTTTTGTATCTAGATATCTCCGTCATTTCTGTTATATAAAGATACCACGCCATTGAGCGTGGGGGAGGAGATCAATTATTGTAATTACATGATTCAGAACAAGCTTTGAGCATTAAGTTTTGCTGAGACCTGATTTTGTGTATCTTTGTTAATGCAATCAATATAAAGAACTTTGTGTTCACTTCGTTTCTGCATCTGAAGTAGCTTCAAGCGGTGTACCATTGGTCGCCAAGGGCCCAGCTCCGACGGTCACTCGCTGTTGTATCATACGGTGATTGGTGTGGTTTGATTATTTCTTTTGTTTCAGCAATCTGATGTATCTTTTATATGATAGACTATGCTTCTTAGCTAATCTTTGAATCTGAATAAGTTTCCTAACTCACGTCTCTGTGTTACATAAAGTGAATCTATTTGAATTACATCCATTTCTATAACAAGGTATTAGTATAACTGGTATCATCGTTGGATTCATATAAAACAAGTGTTTGCGAGACTTGAAGACGATATCACTTTGCTCAGAAATATAGTCACATCATACATTACTCTCGGATTGTTGTAATAGTTTAGAACGTGTACATTCATTTGTGTTTTACTGTTCCATTTGAGTTTGTTGTTCCATTCGATTGACGTTTCCCGTTTGCTGTTCCATTTACTTATGCTGTTCCATTTGATTACTGTTGTTCCATTTCATAACTGCTGCTCCATTTACTTTCGCTTATCTGCCTTTGTTGCTTTAGCGTGATAGCAGGCCTAAGACTGTCGTGAGCTCAACAAGACGCTGCCTGACTCCCAGATCTATAAGCCCATGCTTTGGTTTCCTTCTTTATCAGTTTCTAAAGGGAAGGGTTATTGGTTCCGTACCCTTGACTGATCAATTGATTTGTGTGATTTTATCTTTTGAGTTGGTTTGGTTACAGTTTAGTGTCTGTTTCCTTTCAAATCTTTAGAGCACTATACTACCGAGCATTACTTGGGCAAAACAGCCTCGGATTGAGTTACTCCTTGAAAGAACAAAACGATCCCGGATTGACTTAATAATGTGGAATAATTGGTGGTGTGAGAGACCCTAGTTATCGCTCTACAGCTAGGTTGGACTATGCATTGTGTAGTTCTAGTAATCAGTCAACCTCCTGACAACTCAGACTGTGCCTTGCGTAGTTTTGGCAATCAGTCTCCCGACCTCGCGATGGAAATTATACAACCTACACGCTCAATCACACAGGTATGTTGCAAGTCAGTCCTCAAGTTTTCTTTGGTTTTCGACTGACATATTGCTTGCCATGAGCGTTTCTATGTCTCCAGCATCACAAGTGTTCATCTGTCTCTCAACAGCACAAGTACAATTTTTGCTTCTAGAAGAGCAGAGTCAACGACACTATTAAGAGAAAAATTGGGGATGCAGTCAGTCAAGTGTCTATGGACTTTCCTATTCATGAAGACATCAAGTTGTTCATGGACAAGGATATCAAGATCAATGGCAATGACATCACAATAAGAAACACCATCAGTAGCAGCAGAAGGTAGCACACCTGCACGAATGCAAGAGGAAGGTTGTTAACAACTTAGAGGCAAATCAAAGCTACAAGTTCAAAGTAGAACCACTCATGATGAAAGTAACTTTGGAAATTAAGGATATGAGGTGATGATGTGACATGAATATCGCGTAAAGACAGAGAATATAATAGAGAACGAGTTTCATGTGCTGAAAAAGCAACTCAAGAAAGAACAAGAGCTGCATAGATGAGAGATGAGTTGCAGTAGGAATGGGCACAACAAGGGGCGCAACATGCACAGATGGATGAAACTACGCTCATACAGGCTATGGATCCATCCCAGCAACTAGCACGAAGCAGAAAAGGTGAGAAGTGTTTTTGATTGTGTGCAAGGGATTTCAGCAGCATGCATTTCATTGTGCGCACACATGCAATCCCACCCATTTGGCACACTCACCAAGGTGAAGACAAGAAGCAAATCTAACTAGAGCTGAACATGTATTTTGACAAGTTGATGCACATAGCCACCAGGACATCCTTGGAGATTAGCGCAGACACTATGCATCAACATTTTGTTGGTCTGTTCGCACCCAAGACGACCATTCACATGCTATCAGATGAGTTGAACGAAGGAGCCATATCAGTGTACCTGGATGCAACAGAGGCAAGAGTCTGCTTCAACAAGATGTCAATTGAGTGCACAGACACCATCATGGATGACCAAGCTTGGCATTAGTTCACCACCATCGACCATCACAAAGATATTAAAGAGTTGGTCTCACCATAATGGTTTGAGTGTTAGTGATGTCTTGCATGGCTTTCTCAAGCCATTTTGTCTCACATGGGTACATGTGCATTGTAATGTAACGTCTTGTCAAGTGTAAGTTCAAGTGTCGATAGTTGGATGTAACAATCATAGAGTAGATGAAGAGTCATGAGGGTAGATGAATTGTCATAAAGGGGAATGTCAAGGGCCACCCCACCCTTTTCTATAAATAGTCCCTCATAACTCATTGTAGAGGCTTTTGGTCGACCAAGCTTCGATAAGAGTATCTTAGAGAAATCTTGGACAATATTGTAATGTGCCTTGGCTTCTCCACTGTGTAGAGCTAGTATATCACTTTGGAGGAGCAGGCAGTTGTGGCTCTAACGTTTCACTATCAGAACTAGTGGTTGGACATGGATGTATTGTATGACTGGAACTTACACTTCTTAATATAACAAGAGCCAGCACATTTCATGCATATTTCATATTGTATTCCAGCTATCTTGTTTACTCCAAATGGTATATGTATCTGTTTGCTTATGCATGCATGTATGGACTATTCTGTATAAGTATGTATGGATCTTACTAAAATGTGTTGATTGGTTTAACTATCACTTTGGATTTTTATCTAACTTGGTTTCCAGTTTGTGATGCATCTTTTCTCATGTGTTCCCTTCCAAGATGGGTGCTATCACAGGTTTCCAAGGGGTGCACTCACCCAACTATCCATGTGTTAGAACCATTCATGCACCTTCCTTGTCTCACCGTAACTGTCACACCCTTGCTACCAACAGGGACATCTTACTTGCCTCTCTGCGAAATCGTGGTCAAGGCATTACCGTACGACCCACTGCTCGGACTCTTACACCTAACAGTCTGAGATCTAATTGGGACTTCTTACCAGGGAGATCCCCTGACATGTTGGTGGGTCCAGCATCGTCAACATGACCATTCCATTATTTGTATCTTACTCTAAAGAGTGATCTATTCAATTTTCATGGCATTCATTTGATTAAAATGCTCAGCCTTCATAACATTGATTTCCTTGATATTGTTTTCTTCCATGGTCAACAACTTACTCTAAAGACAAATTTGACAAACTTCCATATTATTTATCACTTTGACATGATTTTCCTCCATAGTGATCAAATGGTCTTGCATGGTGGTTACTTGATCAAAATGATTAAGTTCCATGATTTTCAGTTCCTCAACATGTTGTTCTTCTATGGCTAATAATTTTTTCTAAAGAATGACTTCCCTATCTTGCATAGAGCTCATTTATTTCTTATGATTTTCCTTTTATGGTGCTCAACTTCTCAACATGCTTTTCTTATATAGATATCAACTTAGTGTGCATGGATCACATTTCCTCATAGTGATTCTCTTGGTTGAGTTTCATGGATTTCATCAGCCGAGCTTGATTGAATTACATGTCTCTAATCTTTTGAGTTAATTCCCTGATAAAATCCCCCTAATCATTTGTTCCCGCATTTCCACTAACGAGTATTATTATTGCAATGGAACAAGTGGATTCACCATGGAAATGGTCACAAGGTCTGCAATATGGAAAAGGATGAAGCGACGCGTTCTCTTGAACCCTTTCTGCGATAGTTGGGTCCCTTACATGGTCATATTTATTTACAATGTAATTTGCAGAAAGTGAATCCTTTTGATCTCAATATCTATCTTTAAAATCATTGACGATGGCTTGTAAAGAATTAAAAAGAATTGTCATGAGAATCACAAAACCAATTCTTAGAATCACCTTCCAAGGAAAGGACAAAGAGCCGCATCTTGACGTCTTCAGGATTATACCGTGAAGAGTCACAAAAAATTAACATACAACGATTAAACTTTATGATATGATTTGTAGAAGTGATTGCATTATTACCCGTAAAAGAAGGTAATTTATTAATGGCATTTTCCATAATATCATGAGGAATGTTATTAAAGTGACAAGGGGTGAATAAGTCATTCATGATGACTTGCTTAAGGGGAAAATGAGCTAATGGATGTCAGAGAGAGAGATCCTTGTTCAAGAAAAAAAAAAGATCCACAAGAAGCAAGCTTCTAGCAAAAATTCTTACAAGAAATGAAAGAAGTGGAGTTTCCATTTGAACATGAATCTAACTCCAAAATCCAAAAGGGAAAAACCGAAAAGTTGTTCAAGAATCAGGAAGACAGCAACAAGTGGATGTCAGGGAGGGATGCTTGTTCGACAAAATTAATGCTTACTAGAATGTAATTTTTTCAACCAAGTTCGAAGAACAAGGTTGACCAAGCTACCAGGATTTGTTCTAGTGTAAGATTTTTTGAATGGATAAATAAGAAGAGTCGCCACCCAAACATGAAACTAACCCAAAAGCCTAGGTGCTAAAGGCGCGGATAGAAAAATGATGAGAGAATTTGTGAAGGAATGAAGGATAGGACGATGATAAGATGAAGGGATATTGATGATGACATAAAATGTGACGTTTTCAGATAATGAAAGGATGAGAATAATTATATGATGAAAAATGATGTTGAGATAACCAAGGACATAAAAATATATCCCCTGCAGCAACACTAGAAAACGTGGTGTTGAAGGGATAAGGAATGATGAATAAAATAGAGATGATGATAAAGTGTCGCAACACCAAGGCCCAATAAATTGGTCCTTGACAATGGTGCCAAAATACGTTGTCACTCATATTGTATAGACATGGTACGACAATGACTAAGGTTGGGGGATGTCACTCTGATCCCCAACCTCTCCATTCTAGCTGCCTCCCAACAATAGGCTATGGGGGGTAGTACCTAGGGAAGATGGAAATGTAAGACTTATTGGAAACCAACAAATTCGGGAGACACGATTGAATGGCCTAACCAATTGGTTGATTATATTAAGTTAAAAGGATTGCATTGAATTATTTATGAGACCGATTCCTTATAGAGTCAACTACTTGCTTTAGATCAATTAAGTACCAGGTGACCGAATGAACACTCACTGCTTAGATGAAATGCAAGTGCTACAATCTGGGTGTGATTTCATAATCTTGATTTATTTTAATTTTATGCCTAGCTAAGTGTATCCTTTGATCCTTATCTATTTTGAGGCTAGTCTTAGAAGTAAGTGGTAGAGAGCAGTCAAGGAAAAGCAAGCAAAGGTTTGGTTAATGATACCTCCCCTTGAAATCTAACATACCTAGTGTCTCCGACACTACAAAGACCATGGCTTTGACAACTGCAAGGTCACCATTTTAGCCACTAGAGAGGGTCTAACGTTTGCAAGCAAGAGATGAAGGGTGTTCCTATATTTATATCACCCAAGATTATGCTTGGAGGTAAGTTAGTTAGTGAAAATCTAGGCCTAGAATGCAATGCAAGATGACTTGAGTGCTCTTGAGTTAAGATTGTTTATGATTTTAAGTACTTAGTTATGGTTAATCTTATGACAAATAACACTTAATCAATGAATGAAAATACAATCTTAGACAGAAGACAAAGTGTTCAAATTTAATAGTGCTCAAACGATGTAAAGATAACCAAGAGATAATTGCTCAAGTAAATAAATGAGATTAATTCTCTTCACAATGATCTACAAATATGCCAAAGGTAAAATTTGTCATCCATAATAGATCTTAATCATGAAACAATATCAACAATGATGGCAAGTAAAAGAGACTATAACACTTATTACAAGAACAATTGACCAAGGTTCTTATCAACACTTATATGAGACAACACAAGAATAAAGGGATTGCTCAAAATTTAGATGTTCTTAAGCACAATTAGCAATTAACCCATTATCACAATGCTAGTTAGATGTGGAAAAATTAGGCTTCCAATACCCTTTATGCAATATTTAACCATTCAATATGAGATTATAATTTTGATTAGATAAGTGCTTGTGTGAGTGAGTTAGTTAAATGCACAATTAGGATTATGGAACTTTACAAGAAACCAATATGTTAGTGTCCTTACTATCAATAAAATAGCTTCACCAATCACTAAATTACTTGAACAACTTAATGCAAAAAATCTTTTCCACAATAGAGCATAAAACCATTCAAGAAACCTTATGTAACTTATGTTTCAATGAATAATAATCCAACCTTTAGGACAACATTAAACAAGTTGTGACAACAACGAGTTAACCAATGCCAAATGTGCCAAAACAATCCAAAAATTTATCTCTTTCCTTGATTAAATAAGGGCACTTTAGATGAGAATGAAAATCATGAGGAAATTCCTATGAATGAATTCTTATTTCATTGTTATATATTAGACCTTATGACACCTTTCAAAATAGTTAGACAATCACCCAAAATTTATGAAACAAGTTAAGCAATTCCTACCCAATTTATCCAATGATGAGCTAATAAAGCTTAGGTAACTTGTTAATAATTTTTAGGGCATCTAAATGAGATTTTTACCACTATAAATGAAATGATCAAATGGTTGTAAAAAGCAATGAGGAAGCAAGGGTTTGAAGAGGCAAACCATTAGGCCTCTAGGCCTTGGAGATGATTATAAAAATTGCCCAAAACCACCTAAAATCACAATAATTTAATCCAAAATCTCTGCAAAACACCAATTGTTAGCTAAAAAATCATAGATAAACCATTGTAATGACTAAAGGAGGCAAGGAAGACTAGGAAAAGGGATATAATGGAGGCTAGAGAAAGTCCCTAATGCCTGGGTCTCCTAGAGGCCTGCAACACCCAAGAAATAACCCCTTAGAGGTTCTCACAGAGGAAGAGAGGGCTTACGGAGGGCAGTGAAGGGAAGATAAGGCCCACGACCTAGGGTTTGAGGCCCAAAGGGTTGATGAAAAGAATAAATAGGGTCATGAAAATGGAATAAAGGGGATATGGGGATGACAACAAGGGCTATAGGAGGAAAGGATAGGCCTAAGAAGCCTAGAATTCTTTTTGGATCCCTACAAAAATTTAAATTTTACTTCAGATCTCCAAAATTGCCCAAAAATCACCATAGATTCTTCCTTGAGGGCTGATGACTTCTTTACTTTCTTAGACATTGATATTGGAGGAGAAATAAAGAGTGGATCTTTCCTTCATAGGCCTAGAGCTACCTCTAAAAACCCCAATGAAAATCTTTCAATAGTAGAAACTCTTGATTTTTTTTTAGATTTGTCTTCAGGTATCACCTACACAAATGAAAACAAATTTTCCAAAAACCCCAATATATACAAAACTCAAAATAAAACCCCAACCCCAATTTCTACAAAACAAGGGTTAGAAAATATTACAAAAATTATTTTACAAAAAAATTTATGTACATAAAATATTTACAAATATACATTGCTTGTAAAATGATTTTTTTTTTAGATTTCTTTTTTAATGACAATGGATAAATGTGTTTCAAAAGATACAGTTTTAACCACAACGTTTAACGAAGTAATAAAATCACATAAAAATTTCTAGAGCCCAAACAAGGTTGTCTCTTCTCCAAAGTCTATGAACTTGGAAGCCAAGGGTCGGTGTACTTACAAATCTCTATATATTTTTTCAAGAATACTTGTTAGACATATGGTGAATCATATCACCTAATATAGACCCAAAGTCTACCAATAGAATGTTCTTATCACCGACAAAAAAGATAACAAGCTTATATAAAAATTTAGCACAATATAGGAAAACACATAATCAACATGTAGCATAGATCAATAGAAAAAGAACACCATGAGATGAACCCCAATGTCTTTTTATTATGATCTCAAACATTCCCAATAGATCAATGGATCAATACTAGCGTTATAAAACTACATAGACCAGAGCAAAAAATTTCCTCATTGTTCTTTGAGAAGAAAAATGGCTTCTAATTTATAGATAAATCCTCCAAATGGAAAATAATGGCTAGTTGGTTTGATCCCCATCAAAATAATCTCGACCATTGATAATTACTTGATGATATTTTAATCTCTACCATTGAAAATATTTATTTTGAGGAAATTTCGAATTTCTCATAAAACCCATTTTTTATTAATAAAAAAATTGATTTTTTGGATTAATTTTCTCAAAAAATTGATTTTGACTTAATCAACAAGGTCCAAGGGCTTAATTTTTCCTAAAAATTCCATTTTTTCCTTAGTGGGGGACCTCCAAAAATTAACTTCCTTTTGACTCACGAGTTTTTTGGTAGTTTTCCACTTGGAGAAATTAACTTTTTTGAAATTAATTTTTGAATCTAAATTAATTTTTTTTTTTTGGCTTAGGATTTAATTTTATTTCTAGCAAAAAATTAATTAATTGACACACTAGGGGATTAATTAATTTTTCCACCCTCAAATATTTTAGCAATGGTGTCTAAGTATGAGAGACCATGCACCCAAATAGTTTTTATATCAAATATTACAAATTCAATCCTCCAAGGGGGAATACCTTTTTACATATAGACCCTCAAAATAATTACCCATTTATTGGACATAATATGATCTAGTAGACCAAATGATCCATAATAAAATAATTTATCAAAATATTTTAAATTATTCCTAAACCACTTTTACAAAGACTCAATATAACACTAGGACTCACTAATTCCACCCTAGCTTTGTGGTTTAAGCTAGAGGAAAACCTCTGCCGATTATTCATGTTTAGAGACACACATGAAGCAGTGAGATTAGAAAACCTCATATGATGAAATTCATTGTTAAAATCAAAAGCTTACCTAGGTGTTGTTACATAATTAAACAATCATACTAGCATAATTTGCATTAGAATTCGTAGAAATTGGGTTTAAAATGATATATCAAAGTGCTAGTTGATGATTATGAACTTTGAAAAAAACTGCACAACTGCTTCCTTGGAATCACGACAAAATAGGTGCAATAAACATCACATAAAAGTGAAAAATTAAAAGATTTTGATTTTCGTGATTAATGCATTGGAATTAATTTCCATGTTTGACCATTAATGTACTTGATGAGTGACTAGTTCTTGAATGCTCAAAATTTTAGGAGAAATAAAAACTATCAAAATGATGTAATCTAAGATTTGAATAAAAAATATAAATGAACCAAGAAAAAAGTACAATTACATGATTTTTTACACTAATATTACACCTTATGTTACAAGACAATTGATTTTTGTTCACAAAAATTTCTTTCCCGCAAGTGTCAACCGAAATAATGAGATTAAAATTACTATTAGCATCTACTAGTGGAAATAAAAATAAAAATTAGGCTCAGGAAAAAAAAAACTACTTCATCATTATAAGACTAAAAAATAGGAGTGGATTCTTGAATAATGAAATCATCACAATGCTGGGAGGCTTGAAAATGAGAAACAAGTGGAACAATTTATGAAAAGCTGATTTTCTCATTTTCAAAGATAGATGGACTTGGAGAATTAAAAATATGAGAATCTGACAAAATCATTACCAAAAGATGAAGAGACTCAACATTCTCAAACTTCAAATCATCATTATAAACAATTTCATTAGTGTTTTATTCCTCTTCATAAAATAAATCTATACCAGATAGAAAATTAAATGCATGGTTAAGAGAATTTTCAAGATTGTTGAAAGTATTGATAATCAAATTTTCTCTATCCCATTTAGGATTAACCAATAATTCATTACTAATTAAATTTATGATAGCTCCTCTATTTTCTAAAATGGAATTGGTGTCTTGAGGGATTGTTGATTGATTAAGAATTGAATTATTGTTACTAAAAATATCAGGATAGAGGAAGAAATAAGAAGTTGAAGATATACACTTGAAATTTTCTCTATCTGAAAATTCTTGCTCATTTTTTAGAATGTGCATTGAAATCCTCCATATTTGCATTATTTCAGATCTGGAAATTGTTGTTAGGTTGCACTATAACTTGTGATTGATCACTAATTTAAGTAAAAGTAGATTCAACTTTACTTGTAGCAGTTTGTATATCACTAGAATTTTTTATTTGCATTTTTTCTTGATGATTTGTTTGTTGCTGAGAGCTTAATTCTTGTTGGTTGCTGCTATTTAAATATGTTGATTGTTGATTTCCATATTTAGTAGAATTATTGAGATTTGGGGCAATAAAACCATTTTGATTTAGAGTATCTTTGAAATCAGCATTTAAAATTGCAGCAATGTTTTCAAGATCAGTGTTATTTGTTTCAACGTCATCAACTTCTTATGAAATTATTGGTTGACAACATTGGAATTTTCCATTTGTAGCGGATCTGCATTTCTATTTCGAGCTATTAAATATTTAACTATCATATCTTATGATTCCTTACAATTGACAAAATTACAAGAAACAAACACTAACTATTTAAACCACCCTACTAACTGATATTCAAGAGGTAAATCTTTGGAATGAACCTTTAAACAAACCAGTTTAAATATAATTAGAAAATATTCCAAGGACTCACCTTCCAATCCACATAATGCTTCTAATTGATCACAAACCTTTTTGCAATTATATTCTTGAAAAGCATGGAGGAAAAACTTTGAAAATTCATTTATGTACAAAGGCAACTGATAATGATCGACAACAATCTTCAACTTTACCTGTCAAAGTAGGAGTGAATATTTTGCAAATGACACATTTGTCAATATCAAGATTATTGCAATCTAAAATAAATCGAAGGTGATGATAAAAAACGAAATTCTTACCATTGAATTTTATTCTTGACAAGAGCATGACCACCTTTATTGGGAGCCATTATAAATATTTCAAAGCTTAAAATAAAATTCTAAAATTTAAAGCTTAAAAGAACAGTTTATGGTTTACCCTCCTATCGCCAAAAATGTTGATGGAAAAAAATGACCTCATCAACATTTGGGAAGGCCATCTAGTCAGAGTCTAAAATCAAACTTTTATCAATTTAAATGATGATTCAGACTCATTCTATCGAGTCCAATATCCCCCTCACCCTTCTTGTTGACTTGTAATATCTCTAATTAATCATCAACAAGAAGAGATAAATCAAATTAGCCCTCTTGCTGCTAGCTTGCAATAAAGAAATCCTTCAGATGATTTGATGGCTCAACCACACCACACTAGAGTTTGTTCCTATGTAAGGAGACTTCTAAGAATGAAATGAATTAAACCAAGTATGAATATAATTCTAAATGCAACAACGGAAAAGTAAAAGAAACTAACCTAACACAATACTTAGGAGATAGCTCCTAAATACAAAGTGCAAATAATTCAATTAAAATGGGGGTTTAACATGTTTTTAATGATGAATATCAAACTATTAAGGAGTTATAACAACTAATAATATTACTAGCATACATGTTATGTTTTGGAGATTTGAAGCATTGAATGATTAACCATTAAAATGCATAATTAGTTCTTAACTTTCAATGACAATTAAATCGAATTAATATGGAAAATTTCTGAGTAAATAGTTTCTCAGAAATTTTATTAATCACAAAAGAAAATGAGAAATCAATACAAATCTATGAGATCAATAGATCAAATATCTTATCTGAAAGTCAATCATTTTCATATCAACAAAAGTACTAAATATGAAACAATAAACACAAATATGCCATTGAAAAGAAAAATATTACAAGTAAAAGTACTTGAACACCAATAAACTTTAAGCCCTTTGCTATGTTTTTTTTTACAAAGAATCTCCAACAATCCTTCCAAGGTCTTCAACTCTGCTCGTAGAAAATAAATCTGCAATAGTGCAAGCCCAACCTCTAATACAAAGATTAAATCTTGAAAAAACAAATCTCAACGCTCATATCTAAGTAATTCCTCTCAATCTACAACAAGAAATCTCTTTGCAAAAGTGCAAAAAAAAATTCCAAAATGCAGAGAAGAGGAACCCTTTCCTCCTCAAAAACATTATTTATAGTTTACAAGAAATCTTCAAAAATGGAGAGCTATTGGAAAGCAGTTTTAGAGCCATCAATTTTTGAACTGAAAATCTGTTTTCTCCCTTTGCTAATGCCATAACATTGCTTCAATATCCCTTAACTTCATCCTCTCCAACAAATCTCTTACACAAACCAATCAAATTACAAATAAAATGAATTAATTTTGCATATTAAAATCAAAATACCATAAATTGGGAAAACAAACTCTCATATATATATATATTATATATAATATATAATAGATATATATAATATATATATATATATAAATAATTGAGCTTCCCATTGATCTCTGCAATGATATCTATGGTCCAAAAATATAGAATCGAATAAATTTGTAGCAATCAAAAAATTTTAGCCAATCAAATTCCAACTTTTGCTAGTTTTAAGCACAGTAAATGACCAAATCTAGTCATGTAGTCACTCCCAAAATGTTCTCCATAGTTTTAGCTTTCCAACGAGCCATCCTGGGCCTTATTTGGCCAAGTAAAACTCAAGATATTAGCCTCTAAAGTCAAGGTGTCACAACTACTAGTGTTCTAGAAATACATACCTAAGCAAGTTTTATTAAAATTTTATTTTTATTTAACCTTTATTGAATTTAAAACAAAATTGCATAAAATTTAAATTTAAAAGTATTAATAATGAATCTAAATAATTAAAAATAAAAATTAATAAATAATAAGAAAAAAGTTAACCAAAAAAAACATAACTTTATCAATACAAAAACTACATGAAACCATTAGTATCATAAGAAGGGAGGAGGTGTGATGGAATTGGGGGGCTCAAAGAAGGACCCTAGGTAGTATTAATGAATGATATTTTAACATCCACGACACTAAAATAGTCTATGGGACTATTAGTTCCTTGCTCTTCCCCTTTTGTAATTCAAACATTTTCTTGTTCAAATTGATGATCAGCTGGCTCAACTTTCCAACAATTCCCTTGCTGAAAAAACAATGCCAAGAAACCGATATTAATAATGAAATTCAGATAATGTAACGATGAAATAGCTCGTAAAACAATATTAATGGAGGTCGGGCATAGGCTATTGAGGAGAGGAGGTATGTGAGAAGCTCGGGAAGGCACAAGAGTGGAGCCATTGCTCCTTTATGATATATTATTTAAAACTCAACAATACAACCCCTTATGCTATGTTTTCGTGAGCCTACGTTACATGAGGGAGCCCGGAAGCTCGGGTGTTCTTGAAATTGAATTTAGTTTTGGTTCGAGGCTCCAAATAGGCCTAAATGTTTTTTTGATAATACTTTTTTTTAATAAATATTTTTTATATTAGTAGGTACACATTAAATCTTGAATTCGGTTGTTTTTGTTGAGCTAATTAAATAATATTTAATTAAAAATTAATATTTACATATTAATTAAATATATTACAATTAATTTAATTAATCTAGGTTAATTAAATAAATAAATATAATATAATAATTACAAATTAATTAATCAATTAAGTTAATTATTTACAATTAGTTAAATAATCATATTTAAATATTTTAAAATTAATTAAATTTATAAATAAAAGTATAGTACATTTTGTACATTTTTAAGTCTAGGCGGTGAAAAGCACTAAAACTTTGAATAATCGTCATTTGCAAACCGTAAGTCTAGACTCATTAAAATTAGAGCCATTTGGAAGATGGAGAAATTGCACTTATGAAGCAATCAAAGCGAAAAACCGAAAAAAATGAAAATTCCACAAAAAAAAACAAAATCACATTATGAAGTGAAATGACCAAAATTTACGTAGAGGATCCCCATTTTTATTATGAAGATAATAATGTAAAAATGGGGGTCGTTGATTTACCACAACAAGACCATTTTGCAAAAAATAGCTCAGGTGATTGTGGATAGCATATTCACATGGGACTTGGCCAAACACACCTTGAGCTTATGGAACTCATTTATTCTAGGTTTTTTGGTTTTTATGCCACCAAACCAAATTCACAATGCATCCTTGAATGACTTGAGGAAGCAAGTTGCAACTTGTTGGGAATACTAAAAGAGGGGGTGCATCAATATTTCTTATCAATTAATATATTTTTAACTTCATAGAGGATCAATTGTTATTATCATAAGATAAATATAAACATTCATCAACACCATTCAACAATGCACAATAAATAAATACAATAGACACAAATTTTTAGGTGGAAAACCCTCTATGAAAAAAACCAGTTAATGCTTCTTAATATTTGTCTTTCAATAAAATGTACATCAATGTTTTCAGCTCCAACTAAAAGAGGCTCCAACTTAAAATATTCTCCAACACCTTGATTTACCAACCACAATTGGGAGGACACTCTGATGGGATGCCCTGATTTATAAGCCCCAACTTGAATGAAGGACGCTCTAACGCCCTATTTACCAGCAGATTAGACAATGGACCAAGTTTTAACAATTTTTAGACTGGATCCACTTGTACTCAATATCAATACAAAGAAACTGTGATACAATCACTTTTAACCAATTATGCCTTTATTGAAGATAACAAAACTTCTCTGCAATACAATCTGCTTCTGATCTGTCATTGTCACCAGTACTATCACTGTTATATATATAGATATGCGCTCAATCATTGAATATGAACTGCAAACCCTAGCTCAAAAACAAACTCTCTCTCTCCTTCATAAATAATTATGCCAGAAACCTTGTCACAACATATACATAAAAATGTAAAACCATATTTCTATTCAAGTTACATGTTCCTCTGACATATCTTTGCTGAATTGATTAATGCTATTACTTATGCTTCTGTCTAATGAAATCTGTAATACATAATAAACTAGCGACTATCAAAACTTATCGAGTACACACAAAAAAGTGAATACTATAATATACTTTCCTGGCAACCTTTCAATAACGCAACTAGATTCTAGCATGCAGATCATCAACACCCTCTCTCATCTTCATGTCAACAAGAATTTTTATAAGGTTGCAAAATTTCTCTCGACGGTACTTATCATTAATACATATAAGACACTCCAGTATTCTATATTGGGTTCTATTCTCAATATCATGACACCTCCAGAATTTCATTGACCACTTCAGCTAAGTTACTCCTATCTTCAAACTTAGTATCAACCTTGTCCAAACAACATAGTAATAAAACTTATACCAACAATGCAACCGAGACTTCCTTTATTTCACTGTGATCCTAAAGGTGTCCTTGTTAGTTTACGTACCTTTGTTCACTCGGAATTGATGCTTCAAGATAATTTAGTCCTGTAGTATTTACCAACATATTTCAGGCTGCTTTAGTGATATAGTGCCAAATACACAATGCACTTTATATTTGTCAACAAGGTGGGTGCAAGTGCTACCTTGTTTGCTGGAGCTGAATTCCAAGGATTTGTACTATTACAATAAGAGTGTATCAAGCATAATGACTTCTTTATTGGGCTGTTCATAAATCTATTAACGGGGACTTCTGACATAAACTCTTTTCCTGCTGCAAGATGAAGCCACTGTATACAATGAAACTTCCTGTGAACATGGCTGCAAGATGATGGAAACCCTTATTGTTGTAGACCTTAATTCTGATACCCTGGAGATATCTCTGAAACAATACCTTTGATGATGTTTAATACAACCCAAGTGTTCATTTCCACTGTACTTGATCCCTACTGCTGCGAGTGATCTAACAATTGTGTTGAAAAGATCTAAAAGACATCAAGATTTCGGACTGTAGTGAAGCTAATCTTCAATTAGGCACTGTTGCTACAAGGCACATGGATGAGTATGTGTTTGAACTTGTATCTTGATTTCTCTTATGTAGACACATGTATATGTACACACTGTCTATAAGTAACTCAAGGCTCTGGATGCTTTAAATCAGTTTCAAGTTAAATTTAGATCTTCTCAGAACTGCCCAAACTTGCTACCTCAAAACGATAGCAAAATCATAGTACAATATTGCCACAATTGTCAACACATATTAGGTTTTCACTATCTAAGAACTGAGCCATTTCAGGTGTTACCATATTTAATCACTTTAAGACTGAACCTCATAATTGAAATGCACAAACTTTTATTGAAATCAAGGCCACAAGAATAGATCCCAAAAAGGGGCTCAAGCCTACAAGTTGAATAATGTGTTCAGATAACATTCAAGACTCCTTGTTGTTCCATGGCTGAAATACTTTGAAGAAACAAGTTTAGATCACTAGATTAAATTTATGTGTGTCTCACCAAAGATAAAATAAATTTTGAACTATTTTAAGTATAGAACACTTCCCTAGCCAAGAACTGAACTTTTAGATGTGAGATAAACTTGCACGTTGTCTCTATGGTTTAAGTAGAGCTCAGATAAAGAGGATCACAAAGATAATTATACATGTGCCAAACACTTGATTTCACCGTCCAAGGGTCCCATGCGAATTCATCAGAACCAAACACAAGAATTTTAATGACTCTCAAAATATGTGAACCCTAATTTGTCCACACATTGCTCCAAAAGTCTTCCTTTAAGAACACCCGAGAGCTAGAGGAGAAATAAGCGTTTGATTACATCAAATTGCAGCTGAATTGGTTAGTTATTTTCATGCAATGAATCCCAAAAAAATAAAAGGATCATGAACCCTTCACAACTTCTCAAATATGGCCTCTTGTATGAATTTCCTTTTCTCCACAGGGCTGAAGATATTACAGTCGAAAATTGTTTTAAGGATATTCGTCAGATTGCATGATCTAGTAAATGCATTAAGGTGCCTTTTATAGATTTTCTTTTGGATTGAAAGGGGCTTCTCAATAGGTAAGAAGACTTATCTTTTGGGGGGGTTATTAAAATTTGAATTTTTGGGCACCAAAATAAATTTAATTTACGTTTTTCTTGGAGCCAAAAATTTTCAGGATCCAAGGCCTTTTTTCTAGATTTTAATTTGTAATTATATTTGAAAACCCTCCAAAATAATCTTTTGCCATAAGTAAGACTATTTTAATCTTTGTAGAAGAGCCTTAATACTTAACCATTTGACTTGACCAAAGAGGAGTTGCCACATCATCATCATTTGGGGTTTATGCCCACAAGATGGATCCTTCATCTTCAAACAAGTATAACTCCCAAACCTTGAAGGCTCTCATGGTGTGCCATAACCACCGGAATTGGCTTGACAAGGAGAATCCAACAGGGATGATCTAGACTCAAAAAACCATGATTTTCCATGTCATTTTGGTCGACAAAAGGCGGGGCTACTAGGGTTTCCAACCGTCCTTCCGTTTGAGCCTCCAACTAATGTAATCCAAATAAATATTAAGAGCGTCCAACAAAAGAGTTGCCATCAATGACAACACCATTCAACACAAATTTCCATAAAAACCATAATTGTGACTCAAATGGGAAAAATGTCAACTGGCTAAATCATTTACACGATATTTTTTTAGAATGCCATAGATACTATAGATACTCTGGTTAAGTGTTAGAAAACATTGTTACCAAAGAAATGGAAAAATGGCTACATTATAATACAAAATTGAGTTTATCTGTTGTGTCATATTTGACTAGCCTTACATGAATATTTTGTTTTGTTATGCTAGCAAGCTTGATTTTTTTGAATATATTGTTTATGCAACACAAATACCTATAACTATGGAGTTCTTTGGAATCCTTGGTTGCATCCTTATAATACTAAACCTAAGAAATTGGATTTTTAAGTGGCTAATAGAGCATGATTCATAACCTTATATAATTAGAGGGTGAACTCATATACCAATCCAAACCTATGGAATATTTAGAATTGACCTTTAACCTTGGGAATAAAAAGAAGTAATGCATATTCATTCAAATATTAAAATTGCTCTTGAGTGCTATTGATGGTGTTGGATATGACCAACATGGAAGGGGTCTCCCCGATGAAAAGTTCCAATTAGACTTCGTATCATTTGGTGTGGGATCCCTTTCAGAAATAAGTCTAACTGCCATATATTCTTATAAATTTACCTTGGCTACAATATTCAACACAAGAGAGTAATGTTGTTAGGCCCCTATACTACTAGTGTAACCCCTTATTGTTATTAGTACAACCCACTTATTATATTGATGTACCCATGTAGTGCCCATATTGTTACTATTGTGCCCCATACAAGCCCACTATTGTTATTATTGTGC
>APFE031460742.1:22224-80733 GCA_000404065.3 Pinus taeda
ATGGTATAAAGGGCTTTGTTCTCATAAAAAACTTGTTACGTGGTCAATTTTCACAGAGGAAATGATAGCACATTATGATGATACAAAGAGCAACACCTTCTTTAGAGCAACACCACAACAATTGGAAAGAGTATAAGGGCTTTGTGAAATACTAGAAAGTAAAATTATGGCAACAATGAATTTGACCCCTCACAGCTATGAAGATGGAAGTGTTGTTTCTCCTAGCCTTCCACAACCTACAAGGGTTACACCACAACAATTGGAAGAAAAAAGATAAAAAAAGGCTTTGTTACAATTGTGATAGAAAATGCACTAAAGGTCATAAGTGTGTTGAGAAGAAATTATTTTACATAAAGTATGAAGAGGAGGAAGAAAAGGATCAAGAAACATCAAAAGAAGAGGATATACGCCAGGACCCAACCCCAGAGATAGAATAAATGAATCAGACCATATCTTGTAAAGCATTGACAAGAATTACCACTCCTCAAACTATCAAGCTAGAAGGACATATCAAGAAGAAAAATGTTCAAGAAGTGAAAGATCAGATTGAGCATCAAGAAATGAATCCGACCATATCTTGTAAAGGATTGGAAGAAATTACCACTCTTCAAACTCTAAAGATGGAAGGACATATCAAGAAGAAAAAGGTTCAAGCAGTGAAAGATCACATCGAGCATCAACAACAAGTTCTCCAACTTTTAAAGGATAACACCACTTCGGTGCAAAATCAAATGAAACAACAGGTAGATCAACATCGTAGTGAAAAATGTTTTGATGTAGGTGATTGGGTATTTTTGACTGCTACATCTCAAGCAAGCTATTTATGAGAAGGAAATGTTGGCAATACTACATGCACTTAAAAAATGGCGACCTTACCGAATGGGAAGATTCTTCAAGGATGAGGATGTCGAAGCATTGTTTTGTGCTATTTCTGTTATCCAACCAGATTGGATAAATGAAGCAAGGGATGAATGGAAGAAGGCTGAAGAAGTATGGCCACTTATTCAAAAATTGCAAAAGATCCCAATTCAAACAATATTTCCATAAATTGAAGAGGAAAAAAAAATCATATTGGAACCTGGAGCAGTCACCGAAACAAGAACCCAACAACTACGAAATCGATCAATTTCAGAGTATCTCATCAAGTGGAAGAACTTACCCGCTGAAGATTCCACATGGAGGGACAAGAATTTTATACAAAAGCATCAAGAACAAGCGTTGAGGACAACACTTTTTGAAGGAGAGGGGCATGTTAGGCCCCTATACTACTATTGTAACCCCTTATTGGTTATTAGTACAACCCCCTTATTATATTGATGTACCCATGTAGTGCCCATATTGTTACTATTGTGCCCCATAGAAGCCCACTATTGTTATTATTGTTCCCTACATTATTATTGTTATGTCGGCTCTGATTATGTTATGACCACTTAGACTCCTATATATAGAAAGGAGGTCTTTTCATTTGTATCATCCAAGAATTGTTCATTTATGTATTGTAAAGGAGGTTTCCCTCTCGAAGAGGTTGCATTCTAAGGCGTTGATCTATCTTTTCTATCTTTTCTTGAGTTGGTTTCATAACAAATGCACATGTACTTTCAGATGAACAAGCGGGCCTTATGGACTATACAAATGCAAAATGTATCAAGATTCTTCTTCCGAAAGGGAGAGAAATGTGAACATTTAAAAGAAAAGTAATAGTACTAATCTAGTAAAGGCACACGAGCATATACATATGAATGAATTTTTGGTCAACTAGCAAATAGTTCACATAGAAGCAACAATTGTTAAAACACATAGAACACACTTTCAACAAGATAAGTACCAAAGCCATCGAAATAGTTCAATTACCTTAGTACAAATTAAAACAACATACATCGTAAACATTCAAAGAATAGTCATACAATATTTATGACATACGTATGAAAGTGTGCTAGCTTAGAAAACTTCGAAATTAAGCAAAAGTTTCAAGATACATCAGTATAGTGAACACCACTAGGCCCAATAGTGGAGCATTAGAGCAACCACTTGCTCCTCCAAAATAACTATTTTCCTCTCTAATGCCTGGGAGGAGGAGCCAAAGTGAAAAGTCCTTTACATGAGCTATATATAAAAAATGAGGTGATCATTCACCACCCTTGTGACTCTTGGACTACCCTCATGACTGTTTGACTTCTCTATGACTCTTTGACTCCATGACTTTTCACATTCTATGGATGACCCTTGGAATTCCACTTTGAATTACATTTTTCAAATACTGAAATTATATAATCCACAAATGATGACTCATGAAAAGACATGACATGACACTGATGACATGGACTACATGATGACATGGAAATGCCAAGGCACTCTTGCTTCTACTAAATTTGTGTCTTCTTGAAAGATGGAGCATGTTCTCCTTCTTCCTCCTCCATAAGCCTTGAAGGTAGGGAGTCTTCAATGTGATCTTGATCTCGAGTTGTTGTTGAAATCTTGTGTCCCTTTGTATTTTTTGATGAATCAACTTGTTTTTATAGATACAAATGTGTCTTCTAGCAGTGTCTTGTTCTTCATATCCTTCATCATCATCCTTTCATGACATGTAATAATAACTACAACTAAAATCCATTCATAACAATATGACATCAGTCCGATAAACCCCTAGTCTAACATGCTTCATGACAACCATTCACTGAACTAGAACCGAGTGATGGATTGCAAGGATGGATCAAGGATTATGTAGTTGTGCAACTTAGGAGGTCAAAGGCTAAACACTAAGCCTTGAGATTATGCAGTGTGCAGTTCAGGTAGGCCAGGGCTTGAAAACTATGTAGTTAAGGGTCTCAAGGTGTCAGGCTGAAGACTTGAGGCTTGAGGTTGCCCATTGTGAAATTCTGGAGGGACAAAGGCCAAGGGCTTGCGAAGTTGTGGATTTCAAGAGGTCAAGGCCGAGGCTTGTTGCTTGAGACTGCGTAGTGTGAAAAGGAGACTGAATGAAGGCAAAGGCTATGTAGTTTTGGAGCTCAAGGGAAAGGACTGAGACTGCGTAGTTCATAGTTCAGTAAGGTTGAGTGAGGCTAAGTTGCTCGGTCGGGAAGTTTTCCATATTTGGCTAAGTGTGGGATCAATAAGGCCAAAGAGAAAAAGGAAAAAATATGAGCATGATCACACAATCAAAATAGTTGATGACACAAAATTGATCACTTAGAACACATGAACAACATGATTCCCCAATGCGATGACATTGCGACAACTTTCCCCAAGTGTGACACTAAAGGTACACTTTGCGACGATAGTGACGACACTTATATGATAATGCTTGAAACTTTGGGAATGAGTGCGATACATGCCTACATAATAAGAGTGACCCATTAACACTAAGGTAATACCCCTTGAAACAAGCCAAAACTACATATGTATGATATGCGATGCTTTCCATTCTAAAAGATGACACTTTGAGTTTCTTCTAAACAGAGCAAGAAATATTAGAGAAAACACATGCAATGACTCTTAATACTTGCGATGACAACATGCAAAGTCAAATTAGGCTCTGAAATTTGGACGTAGGCCAAAATTTTAGAGGGTGTTGTAGCAACAACAACACTTGGCGACACATTGGTTGACTTTCAACTTCTCTGCCTTGGTCAAATATTTTTTGTAGGATCTAGTTCTTCAGGAAGTATTGATTCAACATTGAAATTAATCTTGTTTCCCCACTTACCCTGTGTATAAACATAATCCCCTTCATCATTTATTGGTTGAACACAATTATAAAGCCAACCATATCACAATGTTTCAAATCAGGAGAAGGGTAATGTTATTCAAAATTTTAGGATATTCAGAGTATAGTTTTTCATCTCTGGTGTTGCTCTGCTTCTAGTAGGCCTAGAAAATACCCCGACAGAGTCACTTCAGGAACACAAAAATTGCTCCACTTCCAACAAGCCTTGATAATCCTCAAAGGAGTTACTTGCTTCACCTCCTTACACAAGAAGCCTTTCTCTTCTTTCACCCTTTATTTATTTATTTTATATAGGACTATGCATCAACACTTAATTATTTCATGTGGTGGAAGAGGGATCCTAACTTATTGAGAGCATAAGAGGTTGTTCCTTCAGAGAAGCACAGATAAAACCTCTGATATTGGTTTGCTTGTTTATATTTCCCCCTTTTAATTCTCTATTTGATCATATCAACATGGAATACACCAAAACATAAAGAACTGAGTGTAGGCATGAGGTTTCTAGAATAGAAATAGATATCATGGTTCAACACAAATATTTCCTTACGCAAGGATCATATTTTATGTCAAAACATCATCGACCAAAAGGTATAACCAAGATGAAGAAGAAGGATTGAAGGCTAGCCAAATGTTGCAGTGTCACAATGTTAGGATATTCTGACACATAGGAAATAATTAAGTATAACTTGGTCTAGTGTATAGTTAGGTAAGGTGTGTTTCTTTAGTATGTTCTTTTTGTAACTTTAAATCCGATGGTCACGATATGTTCTAGACATGAAGTGATCTGATAGTACATTCTCTCCTCTGTATTACTGACACTTGATTTGTGTGCCTGATTGGACCATGATTTCTATTTAAAGAGCATGAAGGGTCATTTTTTAGGTGACCATTCATGAGAGAAGCTTATGTAAAGTTTATTTCTTTTACATTAATAAATTTTCTGAAGTGTTCACGTTGGCTCGGGTTGTGGAATGTTTCCCTCTTTGAGGGTTTTAACCACATCAAGAATACCAGTGTACTGATTTGCGATTTGTTTATGAGCGATGTCCTTTGGTGTTATATCTAAGGAACTTACCCTGTAAATTCCTACATGGCATCAAAGCTATTCGAGGGCTACATCAGTTGGTGATCCAAATACGAAGCCGGTATAACTGCATTCGAATGGCGTTTCCTAGATCTACTATTTTTTACCGCTTTCGGGCTAAGAGAACTGCTCTATTGTGTTAGGGGCATATGTTCCAGTGAGGAACCCTTTTGTTTCACGTGAAAAGGCTTCAGATAGCCCTAGCTACGCCATTTTTAAAATTTGGAGGTGTACAATCTTTATTTGTAGTTATAGTTATTTATCTCTTTGTTTATTTCAGTTTATAGTCCTCTATAAAAAAATTATTACCAGATCTATACCTTTTATTTTTGTGTATGGCTTTTGCCCCGCGACTCTGTGCGATCTGGGAAAATAAAAAACAAAAATAAAGGATTTCTCTTATGCGTATGCTCTTTTCCGCTGCGCCTTACTGTGATCTAAGAAAATTAGAAACATTGAGGAAAATATTTAGTTTCCAGCCAAATATTTAATTTAGAAATATTGAGGATACTTTTGCTTGTTTGTTTGGTTTGTGTGGTTTTTTGTTTTGTTTTGTAGGAGAAAATAGTTTTTTCAAGTAAGCACGCACCCCAAAATCTTTAGTGAACAAAAAAAAAAACCACTTCCTCCTTTCCAACAATTACTAACCTTTTAAACTAGCTCACATGGTCTAAAATTACTTTATGAGAATAGAGGTCTTAGGTTCAAGTTTTCTTTTGTTGAGTTACTTTTCAAAAAACACATGTAATTCAAAAAACACATGTAACTTATGTTTTAAAGTTACTTTATGCAAAAGTGTTCTCACCCATTATAAAAAGTGAGTCACTTATAATTCTAAAGTCACTTTATATTTTATTTAAGTTACAATTTAGTGGATAATTCATAAAGTACCATTGTAAAAGTGACTTTCATTTATTTATAAAAGTGGGTCATATAAAGTAATTTTTTATTTTTAAGTGAGATAATTAGATTAAGTTTGGAAAAGGTGAGATATATTTTTTTAAATATAACTTTATCATCAACTTCCAAACATTCACGTGGTTTGTTGGCATCTTCAACAACTTTTCTTCAAAAACCATAACTTCTTCATCCGAAAGTCGTTTTCAAAGACGTTTTTTTTTATTGGCCTAATTTTTTGAGATCTTTCCATTTGAACACTTACTTTCAGCGTATACAACTTTCTTTTCTTTTAAAATTGAAAGTCCATCCCTAGTTATTCTTGACAGCACCAATTACTTCCAATGACTATCCTACATGGTGGATTTACTTAGAAGTAAATGTCTTTATAGAATAGCCTCAGGTTAAGAGTCTAAACCTCAAGATGAAAATAAGAAAGCCAAATGGGAAAATAAAAAAGATCAAGCATGTTGGTGGATATGGATGTCTATTTCTCCAGACCTTAGATTCCATATCATAGAAATTGATGCCCTCGGTGCAGCAATGAAAAATCTCAGTAATGTTTTTGGAATAATTAGAGCCCATCAACTCGAAAATGAGTTGCTTATGTTCAACCCCAATAATTTTTCTTCCATTGAAATTTTTTTGTCCAAGTTCAAGACTCTCGGACTTCTCTTGGAAGGTGTTAAGGTTAAGAAAAAAGATGGTAGCCTTATCTATTCCATTCCCACTAAGTTAGGCTCAACCTACTATGTGTTTGTTTCCACCTTCCATTCTACTAGATAAACCTTTATTTATCAAGGACAAGCCTATAAGTCCCCCTCTTTTGATGCCTTTTGTGATTCTTTAATAAGAGAGAAAGAAAAACTCTTACATCTTTGTCTTCTTAATATTGGAAACTCTTCTAAGAAAGTCTTAAGAGCCCAACAAAAACCAAGTTCAAAGAATCCTATGAAGCAATATCCTAAAAATAATGGTCCTAAACCAAACAAGGGTCCTAAGAAATTTCAATCTCACAATGAAAAATCAACTGAACAAAATGATAAGGCAACTAAAAACAAAGGGAATATGATTGATAAACATTGCAACTTTTGCAATCGTGATGGCCGCTTAGAATCCAAATGCATTAAGAAGATGGAAGCCTTGGAAGCAGAAATGACAAAGCATAACATCCATTTGGAGCACTCTTCAAATTAAACTTCATCTTCAGGAACAACACTTTCTGCATGTGGTTGTCAAGCATCTTGTTTTGGTTATGCAATAAATGTGCCTTCTTCTTCTCATTCTCATGAATGGCTCATTGATTCTGGAGCTTCTTATCACATGGAAAAAAAAACAAAGCCATGTTTTATTCTTTAAATGATTGTAACACTAAAAATATATATGTTGGTGATGATAGATCTCTTAGTGTTGTAGGGACTGGAATGATTCATCTAGACAATGATCAATTTAATGATGTATTATGTGTTCCTACATTATCCCGCAACCTTTTATTTGTATATCAGATAACTCATTCAAGTGAAGGTAAAACCATTGAATTTTCACCTCATTATGTTGTAATTAAGGATCTAAGGGATCCTAGACAGATTTTAGCTACTAGCATTGTTGATGATTCTACAAGGTTGTATAAGTTTAACAACTTTGGTTCTTCAACTCTTTCCTTGGTATTTGTTGCTCATAATGATGAAGTGAGAAAACTTTGGCATGAGCGATTTGGTCACTTAAACTATCGCTCCCTTCAAAATCTATGTAAAGAAAATATGGTGACAGGTCTTCCTATGGTATCTTGCAAAGATAGTGTTTGTTCCGGATGTGTTCTCATAAAACATCATCAGGATAGTTTTGAAAAATGTGCCTCTTGGCATGCCTCAACCCCTTTAAAACTTATTCATAGTGATTTATGTGGTCCAATTCTAATTGTTTCATTCTATGGCTACAAGTATTTCTTAGCTTTCACTGATGATTTCTCCAAACGCACTTGGATATACTTCTTAAAACTCAAGAGTGAAATCTTTAACATGTTCTTGGCCTTTAAGGTCTTTGTTGAGAAACAATCTGGACATCAAATTCTTAAGCTAAGGTCTGATAACAATGAAGAATATGTAACAAAAAATTCATCAACTTTTGCATTGAGCATGGAATTCAATTGCAACATATTGTTCCTTATACTCCACAACAAAATGTTGTAGTTGAAAGGAAGAATCACACCTTAAAGGAAATGGTTAATTATATGCTTCAATCTAAAGGAATTAGTATTAATTTTTGGGCAGAAGAAATTAACTGTGAAAATTACATAGTAAATCACACTCCTACTAAGGTTTTAAAGAATATCACTCCAGAAGAAGCATGGAGTTCAATTAAACTAGATGTAAGTCACTTTCGTGTTTTTGGAAGTGAAGCATGGGCCCATATTCGAGATGAGAAACATAAATCCTTAGAACCTAAGAGTGAAAAATGTTCTTTTGTTGGATATTATAGATATGTCAAAGGATATAGACTTATTCAACCTAAATCCAAAAAGGTTATCATTAGAAGAGATAAAGTTTGTTGAAAATATATCGATCTATGAGCCTAGTTAGACAAATGTGCCACCTGTCTCTATCGCTTCTACTTCTGAAAATATTCCTTCGTCAGATGATGACAAAGAGGATGAAAATACTCCCCCACCTTCTCGGGATCCTCCTTCATATCCTTAACTTCCAAAATGGGTCCACGCTACTTAGGATGCAACAGTTTCTCTTGTAGGTGATCTTATAGATCAACACCATTCACATTCTCAGTTCGATAGAGCCTCTTCTTTACTAGTTCAAGCTTCATCGGATTATGATCCTGACACCTTTACAGAAGCTTTAGGCCATCCATATTGGGATGCAACTATGAATGAAGAATATCCTTCATTATTGGCAAATGATACATGAGACCTTGTTCCTCTTCCAAAGGGAAGAAAACCTTTTAGATGCAAATGGGTTTATAGAATCAAGTTTGGACGAGATGGAAAAGTTGATAAACATAAAGCTTGTCCTTTTGCTAAGGGTTTTTCACAAGTTGAAGGCATTGACTATACTGAAACCTTCTCCCCTATTGCCAAAATGAACTATATCCGCCTTGTTCTTTCCCTTGCTGCCTCTTTGAAATGGGAAGTCCATCAAATGGATGTGAAATGCACCCTCTTGCGTGGGGACTTGCATGAAAAAATATATATGGAAAAACCTATTTTCTTTATACAAACAAACTCTAGCCTTGTATGTCAGCTTAAGAAATCCCTTTATGGTCTCAAACAAGCCCCTTGGACTTGGTATGCCAAAATGGATAGATTTATTTTAGATACTGGCTTTTCTAGGTTTCATTCTGACAATACTGTCTACATCAAGAAAGTGGGTAAGTCTCTTATCATTCTTGTTCTTTATGTTGATGATCTTATCCTTACTGGTAGTGATCCCAACGTTATAAACCATGTGAAGTACAACCTTAAAAAGTAGTTTGAAATAACGGACTTAGGACACTTGCATTATTTTCTCGATCTTCAATTCTTGCAATCCAAAGAAGGTATTTCCATTTCCCAGTCCAAGCATGCCTGTGATATTCTATGCCAATTTCACATGGAAGACTGTAATCCATCCCCTTCTCCCTTTCAATCACTTGTACTTCCCCTGAAATTGATGATACCTTATACCGTCAGCTTGTTGGAAAACTTTTGTCTCTGACCCATACTCATCTTGACCTTTTCTTTGTTGTTAGCCTTATTGCTTGGTTTATGCAAAACCCACATGAAATTAATTCAAAATAAAATAAAATAATACTTCGTTATGTTTAAGGTACAACTCAATTTGGGATTCATGACAATGTAAAAGCATCTTCTCTATTTCTTGGTTTCATTGATTCTTATTGGGTTAGTGACCTTGATGATTAGAAGTCTATTGCAGGTTATGTCTTCACTCTTGGTTCTGGAACTATTACATGGGCTTGCAAGAAACAAAGTTCCATTTCTCTTTCTTCAGCAAAAGCATAGTATCATGGAACCATTGAAGCTAGTAAGGAAGTCCTATGGATTCATCAGATCCTATCAGGGTTTGGTTTTTAGCAGCAACATTCGACTACACTTTGGTGTGATAATCAAAGTGTCATCCAACTATGCAAAGGTCCAGTCCAACATTAGCGCAACAAACACATTGAACTACACATGCACTTCATCAGAAAGCTCATTCATGACCATGTTCTTGAAGTGCAATATTGTTCAACCGATGATTAAGTTGCAGACATATTTACAAAGGCTCTCACAGAGGCGAAGTTTACTAAACTCTGATTTATGGTTGGAGTTCAAGAAGTTGTCACTAAGGGGGGATAGGCTCTAATGCCTCCTTCCTTCTCTTCTTGTGTCATCTTTGTACATCCTTAAATCCTATCCCAAGTTGTTCTTAAGGGGGGATGTTAGGGTATTCCAACACATAGGAAATAATTAAGTATAACTTGGTCTAAT
The DNA here is from genome assembly GCA_000404065.3 of Pinus taeda. Classification (NCBI taxonomy): domain Eukaryota; kingdom Viridiplantae; phylum Streptophyta; class Pinopsida; order Pinales; family Pinaceae; genus Pinus; species Pinus taeda. The sequence continues at coordinate 32,407 of APFE031460742.1, forward strand.
GTATAGTTAGGTAAAGTGTGTTTCTTTAGTATGTACTTTTTGTAACTTACAATCCAACGGTCACGATATGTTCTAGACATGAAGTGATTTGATGGTTCATTCTCTTCTAGATATTACCGACACTTGATCCATGGCTTAATACGTGATTGGTCCATGATCTCTATTTAAAGAGAATGGAGGATCATTTGTTAAGTGACCGCTCATGAGAGAAGCTTATGTAAATTTTATTTATTTTACATTAATAAATTGCTTGAAGTAGTTGTGTTGGCTCAGGCCATGGATTGTTTCCCTCTTTGAGGGTTTTAACCACGTCAAGGATACTAGTATACTGATCTATGATCTGTTTGTGAGCAGTGTCCTTTGATGTTATATCTAAGGAAATTTCCCTGTAAATTCATACACACAAATCCCTTTTCAAATCCATCACATACATTGGAATTACAAAGCACACTTACACACTATGATTATTCACATGAACGAACACAAAATAGAACAAAAATATTGAATACACAAACAAAACAATAAACTATTGACATAGGATAGGGAATAACCTTAGATTGTCATTGAAAATATTGTTTCAAACCTTGACCATGTACAAGAAGAGAGTTAATCTTCCTATCCAATGATTGAAGACGATAAGTGTGATGGCCAGGCTTCTCAAGAACAACAAACGACCCAATCCATAGGGACTGGAACGTGTTTCCCCTTCTCTTCGTGGACTTTATCCCACTTCAATACTAGGTCACCCACACTAAATTCCTTTTTCTCCGCAGACTTCTTGTCAAACCATCTCTTGATCTGATTTTGGTGAAGATAATTTTTTTCTTTTTCTTTCCTTGTTTCTTACTACAACTTAAGGAGAGTGTCTATCCTACTCTAAACCAAAAGATAAGGCTTACTCTAAGATTCTTGTGCAAGTTGAAGGGCAGGTAGGTAGATGTTCAAAGGTAGGATTCCTTTTTCTCATACAACATGAAGGAGAAGTATTCATAGAAGGTTTGGGTGCGACATGGTCAAACCATAGGGCTTTTACCAAAGTAGTGTGCCAATTCCTTTGTTCAGAGAAGATGATATTTTTAATGATTTAGATAAGGTTCTTATTGGTTGACTCAATAAGACAATTTCCCTGCAGGTAGTAGTTAGGTGAATGTTTCAATACGATTCCATTTTCCAATGCAAAATCATAAATTTTTAACAATGAGAAATATGTTGCATTATAAAAAACAAGTGAAGTCGAAATGTCAAACTTGGTAATAATATTCCACGTGAGGAAGCTGATGACTTCATGATCATTCACTTTCTTGAGGGGAAGCGCTTCTATCTGTTGCATGAAGTAATCTGTAGCAGTGATAATATAGTGGTGCTACTTCGACGAGTTGTTACACGTCAATTTGTCACATTAGGTAAATGACCACCAGTTTGGAGATTTCACTATCCATCAAAGTGTTCCAAAACATCCCCCTGCAAGTCTAGAATCTAAACAATCTAAAAGAGAATGAAATTCCTTGATCTCAAGGCCCAAAAGCCTATTTTTTACTACCTACACAGTTCCCTATTCAGTTTTTGCACATAAGCAGAAGCTACCATTAGAGTCTGCGCAAAAGTGCACTCTATTTTACACTCTAGCCTGCACACATGACTCTATGAAAGTTAAATTAAAAAGTAAAGTCTAGAATCTTTCCTAGTCCAATCTTTCCTAGCTAACAACTTCGAATTGATGATTACTCAAGCTTGATCCCTCCCATTATGGAGCTACTTCCCTCTCTTTGTGGATACCCTATCCCACCGTTTATGGATCTCATCCCTTAGGAAGAGGATCCCAAACCTCCTCCTTATGGCCTATAAATCAAACAGAGGCCAGAGGATTGGGGAAGACTATTGAAGGTAGGCTTATGCTACAAAAATAGGGCTAGAAGGATTTTCATCCAAGGAGAAGGTTGGAGATTGTGGAAGAGGCTTGTAACATCAAGGTAATGAGCTTGTAACTTTGTTATCTCTTTTATTCAATAAAAAGCAATTGTTCTTTCCTAATCATGTCTATTCTGACATCATTTGTGAGATTCCTTGATCACTCACATAGGTTATGACTACTTATTGATTCAATTTATGATGTATGATAAGTTAAGTGTTTCATTTATCTTTCATTCTATATACTAGATGTTTTGATCCTTTGTGTGTTTTTGTCTATGCAGATCTCCTTCAAAACATCATTGAGAAGCTGTAGAAAGCACTGGAATGGTCTCTAAAGCATCAAGGAGAATCCATCTCTTGAAGTCACTTAAAGGACTTCAACGGGCACTTCGTTAAACCAGTAAGTGATCCCTCACATATTACTTGTTTCCATCAATCATAAACTAAGGAAAGGTAGTCATTATTTTCTTATTTGTTACTAGATTTCATTTGAGATCTAGGGAGATCCATCTTGTCAGCAAGAAGGATTGGTCCACCTAACAAATTGGTGACTCCAATGAGGAACATATCGTTCTCCATCATCTCCTTGTTTTGACTTTTGATCCTTTTTGTCATAGCCGTCTCTGACTGTTTGAAAATATTGGAAGTCTGGATTTTATGGTTTGTTTGGCTTGTTTTTATTTTTTCTAAAAATTTCCTATTGTGTGCACTTTAATGTTAGGCACAGAGTACTTTTGTGCACTTAGCCCTTAGCAACAGTGCATATGCGCACTGGATTAAATTATTGCCTGTGCATATACTTGGAATATTGGAAAAATTGAGTTTTCTCGTCACTAATTCCAAAAACATTTGTTTTTTTGCTTGATTACACTTGTTTACACCTTCAAAAAATCTTTGATAGTTCAATTGAGTGTTGTGAAAGAGTCTTCTTGAAAATTTCTTGTTTTCACAAATTAGGGTAAAAGCTTCATCTGGTGTGTTGTAGATCTATCAAAAGAAGGATCGGTTGGTCTTGGTTTTTTGCCTCCTTGTCTTTCTTCTTTCGAACAAATAATATTATTTTTTATTTTACTTTTTTGTGAAGGATTGTTTCATTAACAAAAAACAATGATTTTCAAGAATGAGTATTTTTTATGAAAATGCTTCTTTTGTTGAACTTGAAACGAAAATCGATTCTTCTTTTAGTGCTAAAGTTTTTTCAAAATTGCACTCTTGACAACATTAAATTCATAGAATTCATTAGGCGAAATTCATTTTAAGTTTTTGGTTGGTTTCTTCATGCATTTTGGAAATTTTGAGTGATTGTACGTCAAATGAAAGTTTCTTGATTTTTGAGTTATTGGGCAAATTGAAATTTTAAAAGTTAATTTCTACATTTGGCTCATTCGAAACTGAATATTTGCATTCATGAAAAGGGATATAGTGGGAAATTAATAATTTTTTAATTTTCTTTGAAAATTTGAAAAGACTCTTTCTTGACTTCAATTAGGAATTCATTGAAAAGAAAATATTACAATTTCATGTTCAATTGCATTAAGGTTTTGCGTCAAGTCATAACACCATTAGTTTCATGTCCATTTACCCTTTGAGTAAGTAACAACTTTAAAAAACAGTGCTAATAAAAACAATTTAGAATTTTTTTATTATTTTAGGGCTCTTTTCCACCTACATTAGATCAGGTTTTAAGGCTTTGGAATAGGGAAGTGATTTAACCTTCCAAAGCTACAAACAAACATTAGAATCTTACAATGGGGAGTAAATCCATTTAATGCATTTGGCTCTGGGAACCTCCCCTTACGAATGAGTTAATCAAGAGATCATGTCAGACCTATTGAAGAATCTAGGGAAATTCTGTTAATACAATTCTTCTCATGATGATAAATATTTGTGAGGTACCTTTTTAATTTTTCTTATTAGAAATATCTTCACTTGATATTATTAGAGTGTGTTTTATTACTTCATCAAACATTTACCAAACAAAAGAGACAAGAACACAAGATGTTGGCTTTCCACCAGGACCAAAATCTCTCACTCTTTGAGAGGAAAACCCGCCCAAATTATTCTTATAGAGATTCCAATTGATGAATACCAAGACCAAGGCCCTTGACCTAATAGCCAGTCCAAGATCAAGACACATGTTCTCTTGACAGTCATCTTCGAGATCTTCATCATTGTATGGATACTGAGATTTTCCTTAACACTGAGATCCTTCATTATTAACACCGACATATTCATTGTTTCCTTGACACTGAGATATTCATTGTTGCACCATTTATGCTCCTTGATTCATTGAGATCATGACCTTGTAACTATGTCTCCATCAATATCATAACTGTATCTATACCGAGATCATGATTACATCTATGTTGAGATCATGATTGCATTTAGAATTTATGCTGAGATAATGTGTGTTACTATGGGACCACCGAGATCCTATTCATCACAAATATGCCAAGACTTCATCTCTGTGATACCCATCCGAAAGAAACAAAGATGCTTGTTCGAATCCTTTGAGATTTGCAAAGTATAGTTACTATAATTACCCATCGAAGTTGCATAGCTATCTGAGATTGTATATTGTGGACACACCTCCGAAGTGACATTCGAAATCCTTCCTGTGACTGCCCCACAAAATATCAGATGAATCTGTGTTCTGCATTGTACTTTCATGAATACCCTAGCTGGGTATTTATAGTAGTTCAATGCACATATTAAGCCGACATGACAATGTGAAGAGATGTGATGTGTCTATTTAAGCAAGCCGACATGATCTATTTAATTCATCTTGTAGGACGACTTCAAGAGGAGATTTGTGCTTTTCTTTTGGAGGGATATTTAGACATATTTATATACATTGGCTCATGCTCAAGAAGATCTTATTAATACATGACATTGACTCTCTAACTTAATAATAAATCCTAAGGCTCTAAATGGGAGCCACTAAAAATAAACCTCTTTCTCATGAAACCCATGTAGCTAGGCATACAAAAATAATTTTATTCCTTTTATTTCATCATTTGCAAAGATCTATCATTATGAATACCGAACTTAGTTACATTTTACAACACTCCCTCTTAACTACAGAGATATTCATAATGGTACTTGATCATTCTCAATTTGAAGAACTTCTCATGAGAAGAATCAGATTGGTAATCCATCTGTATAGTACCAGAGTAACCAACATTATTTCCACAACAAGGCTTTAACTAACAACTTTATCTTTCATCAGATCATAGCACAATCTTGGTGAGACCAATGAGTATAGACACCTTCATCGTTGTCTCTAAAAGTACATACCCACCTGGGTGTTCACTAAGTATGACCTTCTAGGAATATTCTTATCTTGGGTTCCCAACCCTCAAAGAATATCAATCCTCTTTCCTACTCTTGTCTTGGATGCCCTACACATCCTCAAAGAGCATTATATGTCAAATGATTATGAAATCCTCCATTATTTCTTCCCAAGTGAAGACAAGAATGTTGTGTCTATCTCTCCCTATCAACTAGGGAATATATTCCCATTCCTATAAAGGAATGTACCAAGCTCCCCCTGACCAGGGAATTTCCCAAGATCCCTCTTAATTAGGGACTTGTCAGAGCTCCCTTTCAACTAGGGACTCTTATTTTCATTAGCAAATTCCTTTTCGTGGGTGTTTCAACTGCTTGATCACTTTCTTTCCTTGATGTCATGAAATTCAATCGAGCTTCTTCCTTGTAGGGCATCAACCATTCATCACTTTCCTTCTTAGTCCGTCATGTCATTCCTTTATTCATGGAAAGTGGCCTTCTTAATACATATATGGAACCTTCGTCATATGGATACTTCTTCCTCATCATGTTTCTTTCAGGAATTTTCATCTACCACATGAATGCTAGTTGTACTTGCACTTACAACTCTTGTTCCAGTAGCCCTACATGAACTCATCCAAATATTATTCAATAAATCAAAACATAACATTAAATCAAATAGTACCTTATGAGATGGCTCTTCATCATGACATCTTCATGTAGGTATCAACATCCTGCATACATGTTGACACATCTCCCAAAGTTATCCATTATCAAGGATCTCCATCTTATTCAGACTTCCATCATAGCCTTCATATATTTCCGAGAGATTTCCTAGTCAAGTCTTCTTGGTCTTTTGGATGTTGATCGCCTTGATCATGGTTGCATATCTCACGATATCTTCCTTTCTTACACATTCCATTCCCAAGAACTTCCAATCAGATTTCCTTAATTATAGTCAATCACCTCATACTTCATATGAGGATATAGTATGTTGATTTCATCTAGTGACTTTATGCCTTCCTGCATCCTTTCAGAGGAGGAGATCCTTTTTCCCTTGATCATACTTATCAAGATAGAAGTAGTGATCTATGTTACCTACAACCATAGAACAAAACTTTATAATATTAACTACAAACATACATACCTCATTTATCTTTAGGTCATCTAGGTCTCTTTCAACAACTTGCTTAATTGAAGTGTCTTCAACCCCTTAATCTGATTCATCTCTTATGTCATCATACCATCATCCATGAATTCCACAAGTTGGAGTTCATGATGAAACACTTTCTTCCTCTCTAGATTAGTGAACCCTTTGATGAGGATTCCATCAGAGAATCTTGAGGATCTTGCATATCCCCATCTGGAGGATGTTTCATTTTTTACTTGATGTATGATGAGCCTTGTCCTGGATGACTTCATCCTTTCAATGTCCAATGAGGTTCCCAAGAGCTATATCCTTCATGTTTAACAACCATGGATTTTGTTCCTTCTGTCCTTCATGAATCCCATGGTGATGTCACAATCTCTTGTTTTTAATGCTTCTTGTTAAGGGATAAATTTCCCTAGTGTCTTGGGTTGATACCCTAGCAGATCAGAGGTTATCTACAAAGAAAAACACGCATTCCACACAACCATGATGCTAATATAAACAAACTACGTGAAGAGGGGTGCACCTGGGGGTCCTTCATTTGGGAGGATCCAGCTAGAGTCCAAACCCTCTTGGAGTTATTTTTAGTCCTTCAACCTGCAAAACAATCAATTCCAGAGAGTACAATAGTATATTGATCGAGCATCATAAATAAATCATCTTCATAGCATACTGAAAGGTAGTTAGTTATACAATTAAAACAACCATTCATATGTGAATCATAACATTGATATCATAAACATGAAGAAGATTTATATCGAGAACAAGACAAATGTTTCTTTTATTATAGATAACTAAAGTACAGAAAGGAATGATTTCACCTGAGTCTTCCTTTCGCAGGCTCCAAGAGGAACTGTCCTCCGGATTCGTCCAGTCTCAAGCCTTCAACAAACTCCTTCCATGACTTACTCTGAGATATCTCAAGTAGTAGAAAGACATCATAACACAAGGAAACAAGGGTTTCCTGTAATGAGGGAAGTGTTGGAAGCACAAGGATATTCATACCTAGTTTGGGATAATCTCAACAAAGTGTTCTTTCTCTATCTCTTCTCCTCCCTTAGACCTTCCCATTGAAGCCTTTTATACTTCTCCCAAAGTAGCTTTTTAGTTGGGAATTCGTTGGGAACAGTTGGGCCACGGGTACTAATAGGTAACCAATAGGTAAAACCCGTGATCTCTGCCCAAAATTAAGGAGATTTAATTTTTTTAAGTGTTTTAAGACATATACCCAGGTTGGGTATACACAGACCCGCGTACACACGCATTTAGCTCAGGGCAATGTCGCGTATAGGGAGTAAAACACTGTTTTTTAAATATTGGGACCAAGTCTGGAAGGAGGGGTTTCCCTAGGCCATGAGTGCAGCATCACAAACATCAAGAGTGAGATTTGGAGCTATAACACTTCCATGATGCCAAGATGCATCTTATTATTTATCGTGGTCATATCTCTAACAAAATATTTAGGAGCTTATGATAAGACCCTTTAGTGAGGGATACCATCTCAACCATAGTAGAGATATGTTACTCCCTCTTTCCTTGGCCCTTTTCTTCAGCTTCCTCCATATTTATGGTGATATGAGCTTTCTTTCCATAACATTGAATCTTAGCTATACTGTTATATCCTGTTTGAGGACCAAACTTCCCTTTCCTTTCTGCAAATGTTTGAGTCCCTTAACCTTCAACACTTTTCCCCTCAGCTTGTCTTTTTCTATCTAGCATAGCGACCACAAGTTGTCGAATGAGGTAACTTTAGTGCATTTAAGAACACTGATGATTATATTCTTATCATCTCTTCTAGATCTCCCAATTGAGATCTTATAAAGATATCCCTTCATTCTTTGATATCTTCGATTTTGTCTGGATCAAGTCTAAGTGATATGACATTATTTACTGCATTTTCAGAGAATATATCTTCTAGCATTTCATATATCTCTTTGATTTTTCCTCTGCTACATAAGGATGAGAGGACCTTTGACTGATTTCATAAGAATCTTATGAGTCCCCTAATTCTTTTCCATGCATTCAAACAATTCTTTAGCTTTAGATACTTTAACATAGTTATCAATGACTTTTCTTTTGGGGACTATATCTATCCTCCTTTCTTATGCAAGGAATGTTGATGACCCAACTAATTTAATAGATCTCCTTGCAAACAAGAAGTCATTTAACCAAAATTGGTTATAGAATGAAAGATAATTACTTGGCAAGTGAAGATGAAATCCTCACCTTGATAATGTTGAAAGTGGTTGAAGCAGATGCATTGATGCTTCCTTCGGATGAGATCCTTGTAGTAATGATAGGAAGTTTGCCTTCTTGTCTTCAAGATATTTTGACTTATATAAATTGTTCACATACTTGAGATGGAACTATATTGTTATCACACCAGTGGACTATGGAACATTATAGCATTTTATTAAATTGCAGCATCATTTAAAACCATAGAGAAACAAGGTCACTTTCTATGATCATCAACTTATAGTAGCGAGGTCTATCACTATGGTATGAAATAGACTAAGACTGTGAGAAGCATCGAAACTAGTGCCATGTACCTGAGACTATTATCATGAAATTTATTTGAGAACTTTGGATATGGATCAATCTCACTATAATACTTATCCTAAATTATCTTGCTATAATACCCAACCAAACTTAAAATCCTGCAGCCTTATTCTGAATTGGGGTACTATAGTCTAGGTCTGAGATTCTTCTATTCAAGATAATTCTTCATTTGAGATTGTGTATCATTGAACTGTGATATATGTTGAGGGTATATATAGGTGATTTTATCTCCATTCATGACTGTACATCAATCGTTGAGTTTCACTGTAACCATAAATTTAGAAGCCCTTCATGAAACTTGATTCTTGAATATCTCTTTTATGCCCTTCCTTTAGCTTCAACACCTTAGCTATGATACCATGTTGAAGAATCTAGGGCAATTAGGTTAATAAGATTCTTCTCACAATGATAACTATTTGTGAGGTACCTTTTTAATTTTTCCTTTTAGCAAAATCTTCACTTGATATTATTAGAGTGTGTTTTCTTACTTCGTCAAATAGTTAATAAACAAAAGAGACAAGAAAAAAAGATGTTGGCTTTCTACCAAGGCCAAAATCTCTCACTCTTTAAGAGGAAAACCCGCAAAAATTACTCTTATAGAGATTCCAATTGACAAATACCAAGACCAAGACCCTTTACCTAATAACCACTCCAAGATCAAGACACACATTCTCTTGATAATCCTCTTTGAGATCTTCATCATTGTTTGGATACTGAGATTTTCCTTGACACTGAGATCCTTCATTCTTGACACCGAGATGTTCATTTCTACCTTGAAATTGAGATCTTCATTGTTGCACCATTGCTTCTCCTTGACTCATCGAGATCATGACCTTGTAACTATGTCTCCATCAAGATCATGACTGTATCTATACCGAGATCATGATTACATCTTGCCAATATCATGACTGCATTTAGAATGTATGCCGAGGTGGAGTGTGTTACTATGGGATCACCGATATCCTATTCATCAAAAATATGTCGAGATTGTGTGTGCTACTGTGGGATCATAGAGATCTTTCTCATCACAAATATGTCAAGACTTCATCTCTGTGGTACCCATTAGAAAAAAACAAAGATTCTTTTCAGAATCCTATAAGACTTGCGAAGTATATTTACTATAATCACCTATTGTAATTAATCGTTGAAGTTGTAGAGGTATCCAAGATTGTGTACTATGGATAGACCTCTGTAGTGACATCCAAAAACCTTCTCGTGATTGCCCTGCGAAACATTAGATGAATCCGAGTTATGCACTGTACTTTTGGGAAGACCCTAGCTGGGTATTTATAGTAGTTAGACCCACATATTAAAACGACATGACAATGTCAAGAAATGTGTCTATTGATGCAAACCGACATGATCTGTTTAATTCATATTGCGGGCTGACTTCAAGAAGATATTCGTGCTTGTGTTTTGGAGGGCTATTTGGACATATTTATATACATTAACTCATGCTCAAGAAGAGCTTCTTCATCCATGACATTGAATCTTTGACCTAATAATAAATCCTAAGGCTCTCAATGGGAGCCACTAATAAATAAACCTCTTTCTCATGAAACCCATGTAGCAAGGCATACAAAAATAATTTTATTCCTTTTATTTCATCCTTTACAAAGATCATGTCATTATGAAGGCTGAACATAGTTATATTTTACAACAAGACCTATTGGAGTGATCGATTCCACCTCGTTGGTTACGGTAGAGTGATTTACACGTATTAAAAATGGTGTTGAAAGGTACTGGGGAATCACCTGAAATTAAACCTCAGATTGACCATGTTGAGGAAATTTTAAGGGGATTGAGCTTTGTTACTCTTCCCTTGCTTGTACGTCTGATCTGCAACTATCCCCCTAGGTTAAATTGTTTTAAATGGTAACCTTAGAGACCATAATCTTAGGGCTATTGCCCAAGGTGATGACGGAGGGGAAGTCTCTGTTGTACCTAGAACAAACATTGGCTAGACTCACTTGGACCTTTTTGGAGGGTATTCTTCACTCGATATGGTATAAGTGATGATTACTTTCACTAGATCATGTACATTAAGAGGGTTGTCATCGTAACTGGTTCCACCCGCTCTATCTTTAGCCACCTTTCACATTGATCTTTGAGACGTTGGGTTTCATCACCAACTAGTGATTTCACTTTGAAAAGCTTGTTTGCTTAGTTTGATTCCTTAGATTTACTAGCTTATTTGCTTGTTTTTACTTTTTATAAACCTTAGGGGTGGATTGTGAATATTATTTGCTTTATTAATAAAATTTCATCATGGCTAATTCACCAAGAAATTTGTGTGGAATGCATGGTTTACCCCTTGAATTTACACCTAAAATACTACAACTGAAAGGTCAAAATTGACAGGATCTAAAACCTTAGAACAACCCGAAACATCTGCGATTGTATAATATGAGATGGTAGAAATTGAAGTTATTCTAACTCAAGTAGTAGAATCAGGTTTAGTTCATTATGGGCTAGAAGTTACCATATTTATTCAAAGTTAATTTGATACCGATGAAGTTTTAGACACATAAATAACTAAACTAGAAGTTGAAGAACCCAAGTTTGATATTTCTCAACTTGAATCTCCTTCAACTATTATAGCTCCTACTCTTGGACCACCTTCACCTCAAAGGAAGCTTATAGTCACAACTAGACTAACTCTTGGTTTAATTAGTATTGAAGATATTACTGGGAACGAGGAGGAAGAATCAACTCGTAATCTAGTTAAGACTGGTGAACCAAGAGTTTTTCCAAGATTTCCTTTTGATCCTTTCTGACCTGATCCTTGGCATTCTACCCCTTTGGACTTTTTAGGTCAAGTTTTCCACCTCACTGCATTCCTTTTTACTATTCACCAAGATGAACCATGTTAGAAATTCCCCCTGGGAGTCAACCTACTGATACCTCTATGTTTACCGGCTCTTTAGAGTCATTATTGTATGGTGGTACTTTATATCCTCTTGGGTACCAGTCACTTACAGGAACTTTTTCAGGAGCTACTCCTTCCCCTCAAGTTTCTACTTGGTCATATGGTTTATCTAGATCTACTGTTCGTAGCATGAATTAGGGGAATTTTGAGGTCTAAAATGGGCCTCCTAAGGAAATTATAAAACAATAGTGGAAATAATAAAATTAGATTACATCATCAAATTTTAGAGCGAAAAAGAAAAACTATTTTTTCAACACGTATTCTCAATGATCTCCCTATGGGCTTACTGAAATTTCAAGCAACAACACTCGTTGGATGCAAAATTTGATTACTCATCCAAGGAGTACCCATGTTGCATACTTTTGATGTACCCTGTTACAATAAAAATAAGAAATACATGAAAAATGTGGTTGCAATCGCGTTTTTTCATGTATTTCTCATTTTTTGTGTAGCAGGGTCCATCGAAAGTATGCAACATGGGTATTCATTGGATGAGGAATCAAATTTTGCATCCAACAAGTACTCCCACTGGAAATTTGAGTAAAACCTTAGGGAGATAAGTTGAAAATATGAGTTTAAAAAGTAGTTTTAATATTTTAATATTTTTTAAACTTTTTACTTTTTTTACTCCAATAATGGTGAATCATCCCCCCATGGTTGACATCATTGGTTCTTATAAAGTTTATTTTTGTTGTACATTTTTCTTGGGAGGCCCATTTTAGACCTCAAAATTCCCCTAATGACATCCATGCCTGAAGCACCTTTGTCATCACACCAATATGTTGACATGGTATCTAGTAACTTAGGTAATCCTCAAGTAACCCCAACTTGTGTTTATTACCCACCTAGGGGGTAACCACCTTATCCTCCACCTAGAGGACAACCTGTTGTCGGAGCATATCTTACACCTGGAGGAAAACTTGTTGTCGAAGCATATCCTACACTTGGAGGACAACCTTTTACTGGAACTTATGGTCAAATACCTCAGGTTGGTCTGAGTCAACCTATTGTGGCTCAACCCTTAATTGTTACTCGTTACCTTGGGATGAATACTATTTGGAACCCTAATTTTTCTCAACAACTTGTTCCAGTTTCTCCACAAGTGCCAGTTTATTAACCTATTCAACCTACTGGACAATCTATTCCACAAATACCTATTCCAAGTATTACAGTACATGTCCAACAACCTATTCAGGGAATTTTGCAAACACATGTTCAACAACTTGTCCAAGGAATTCCACAAACACATGTTCAGAAACCAGTTCAAAAACCTGTTCAAAGTGGACATAAAATACTTGTTCAGTCTATTGTCCAGACATATGTTCAACAACCAGTTCCAAGTTCAACTCAGACACCTATCCTAGGACTATCGCAAACGACTGTCCATGTTACCCCTTAAATACATATTCCACAACCTACACATGCTATCCCTCAGGAATCTACTTACTAAACTGGTCCTACTATCTAGTCTACAGCATAGATTCCTACTAGACAACCTAGTACAGGGACAATGAAAACACTTTTTCAAGTCCATGCTTTTCAAAGCCCACATTTTCAAGGTCAAGCTTTTCAAAGCCAAAATTTTCAAGGTCAATATTTCCAAAGTAAACCTTTTCAAAGTCGATTTGTACAAGTTCAACCTTTGTAAGCTCAACCTTTACATGGGCAATATTACTTGGGTCAAGTGGGTCAAATTCCACCTTTCTAGAGTCAACCAATATACCCTAGTCATACTTATCAAGTTCCTTTTCAACCACAACCTGGCATGATTCACCCTGGTTATCCTGGAGGAATACAAATACCAACTGCACAATCTAGTCTAGGATATCCTAGGTATCCTCCTCTAGGGGTTGGAATTAACCCTCAGGGTTATCAAAATCCACAAAATGACCTCAACTGAATTTACCATTCATTGCAACCTTATATTTTCTATATTTATCCGGGCTAATGAATGATCCTATTTATTATTATCCTTTTTGGCTGACAATTCCTACCAAGTTACCAAGTGATATACCAAAATTTGAAGGTGAATCAAGAGAGGACTATTGAAGGTAGGCTTATGCTACAGAAACAGGGTTGAAGGATTTTCATCCAAGGAAAAGGTTGTAGATTGTGGGAAGAGGCTTGTAACATCAAGGCAATGAGGTTGTCATTTTGTTCTCCTTTTTATTCAATAAAAAGCAATTGTTCTTTCCTAATCATGTCTATTGTGACATCATTTTTGAGATTCCTTGATCACTCACATAGGTTATGACTAGTTATTGGTTCAATTTATGATGTATGTTGATTTAAGTGTTTCCTTTATCTTGCATTCTATATAATAGATGCCTTAATCCTTTGTGTATTTCTTTCTATGCAAATCTCCTTTGAAACATCATGGAGAAGTTGTGGAAAGCACTGGAACGATCTCTAAAGAATCAAAGAAGAAAACTATCGAAGGCATTGAAAGGACTTCAATAGGAACTTCATTAAATTGGTAAGTGATCCTTCACACATTACTTGTTTCCATCAATCATAAGCTAAGGAAAGGTAGCAGTTCTTTTCTTGTTTGTTACTAGATTTCGTTTGAGATCTAGGGAGATCCATCTTGTCCGCAAGAAGGATTAGTTCGCCTAACATGAGTGTGGAAATATCTCATTAATAACGTCTAAGACCCATTATTGGAATGGTTCTTCTACAACAATGGGATGCAATGGGGTGTCTGATTTCTCTTCTCTACAAGTGCATTTCTAACAAACCGAACATTTGTGGGCATAAGCATGATCATCTTTGAAAAGTGTGGGCTAATAGAAACCAACCCGCATAACTTTGTGTATTATACTATCACTTGCAAAATGTCCTCTGGCTGGTCCATCATGGAGGTCACACAATACCCTTTATGAATATGGTGCTTCCAAGCACCTGAGCCGAACTCCATTGTGGTGCTTTATGAAAAGCACTCCATGTACAAACAGGTAAGATAGAGCTTTCAATCTAGTTGCTCTCTTCTATCGTGCTGATAATTGAGAGGGTAGAGTACCATGTTCAATATAGTATCTCACATATGCGTACCAAGAGGTTGGTGTGTTAGTGGGGGTAGCTTGTTCGATATTGTGGATTTCAATCTCTTGCTCCCATCCATAAGAGTAATTTTTTGGTGCATTTTCGGATTCTACTTCTAGATAACATAGACCATGGCCCTTGATTGCATGAACTAGTTTTGAACTCAAGATCTTACTCATGTAATCCATTCATCCAATTTTCTCTTCTTTCACCCAAGTCTTGTTGAACAAACAACAATCTGACAGTTGGGTGTGGCACATAGATAATACAATGGTTCTTCAGAAGACAAGGTCGAAAGTGTTTTATCGCCTTGTAGATTGTGTAAGTTTGTTTGTTAATGGTAGGGTAATTAATTTTAGGTGCTTTCAAGTCGAAATTCATGAATAATATGGGCCACTCGTCATTTTTATCATCTTTCAGTGTAAGAACAACAACAAGAGAAGTATCAGAAGATAAAGTGTACAACAGGAAATATTTACTGAAGTTTGGACTGTATAGCGTTGATGCTTCTGTGATTGCTTTCTTTATATGGGAGAAAGCATTCTTTTCACTTTTATCCCATTTGTATATCACATCCTTATTTATCATCTCTTGCAGTGGTTTCACTATCTGAGCATAGTCGGACTGTAGAGGAAATTGATTTTACCAAGGAAGGATTGCATAGTTTTCTTGTTTACCAAGATGGGAATCTGAGTAATAGTTCTGAACCATTTAGGGTCCACTTTAATCCCACTCTTTGCAATGAGATGGCCCAAGAGATTTCATTTGAACACTGTGAAAATTATCTTCTTGGGATTAAGGGATATCTCGTATTTAAGACATTCCTAAAAAATTTACTTCAAATGGCGCAAGTGGCCATATCTTATTTTTTAAAATATTGTTACGTCATCAAGATAGACCACTATGATATGTTCAATCAAACCACAAAATGTGATGTCCATCGCGCGTTGAAAAGTTTCACTTGCATTAATAATTCTAAACGACATTCTCTTAAAAGAAAACGTAGCCAACATGGTTTGAAATGTCGCTTTGTGTCTGTCGGGTTCTGAGACCATAAATTGGTTATATCCCAAAAATCCATCGAGAAAGGAAAACATTTTAGACCCCAATAATGTCTGTAGAATCTATTCCATCGACGAAACTGGATAATTGTCCTTGTTTGACACGCAATTCAGATTATGAAAGTATACGCACAAGCGTATTTCCCTAGACTTCTTCCTCACCGGGACCAAATTTAAGACCTATTTCAAATGTCATACATTGAAAATGATCCAAGCATCCAAAAAACTCCTCAACTCTTTCTAAATTAGGGGTTCAAGTTTTGGATGAGCTTTATACAGCTTCTGCTTAAAAGGCTTGGCCCCTTCCTTGATTGGAATTACATGTTGGATTATTCACTTGTTGTAGGTTTTGAGATCATCATATGTCCAAGTGAAAATATCTTGGTACTTCTTGAAAATGTGGATGAAAAATTTCCACTTCTGAGGTGTGCAACAAGTATTGAGATTGAAAATCTTCATATCTTCCTCTATGCCAAGATTGATCTGTTCATATGACATGGTCAAGCTATGAATCTTTGCGTTTACCAACCCCTTAAATCAATTTTGCAAGTCATACAACTTTTCCATTGACACTATGCCCTTGGGCATGGGGTTTTCTTTGCTTACTTGAGCTGAAACCTGTAAGGCTTTATAGTGCTCATTTTCGTTGATGGTTGCATCCTTGAACACATCAGTGTTTGCCATAAAATACAGCATTTGTTAGTCATCATTAAAAATGTGAAAATTAGTGATATTATCAAGAACATATGGCCTATAAATAATTTCAATAGAAAAACCATCCCTTACCGATGACAACCTAGAAACAACATTTGCTAGTGTATCAACAACAATGTTATGTATCCTAGGAACAAAAATGATATTGAATGCTTGGAATTGCGAAATCAGATGCCATACCTCTTATTGATAACTTTTGAGATTAGGTGACACACCTTGTATAGTATTTTGTGCCTATCGTACAATGATTTCAGAGTCACCTATTTCTTTGAGAACCTCAACCTTGAGGTTGATGGATTTCTTCAAACCAAAGATGATTGCCTTGTATTCTGTGGTGTTGTTGGTGCACTCAAATTCCAAGCGATAAGAGATCAAATGTTGTCTCTATTGCAAGTATAATAAAATGCAACTAGCTCCAAAGTCCTCTTGCATTTTCAAACCGTCAAATACAAAATCCAAATATTAGAAATGCTATAACTATGTCATATACTAGTACTACCTGCATCTATTGTAAAATATCATTATCACCATTTGGATTTCTAGGAAGGAGTTCCAACTATGTATTTGGCGGGACTAGTGAAGGATGAGCTAGATAATGTCCGTGATCTACTTCAAGAAAACAATTTCCAAAGATCACTTATGCAAAGCCCATTGGTTCATTTTTTTCCTAAAGTTGTGTCACAATACGCTTCATGTAGGGCTCACTCTCAACTCGAATATGATTATTTATGCCCTTGTATGGGAGCCATAAATGAGACCAATCCGTCGCAAAGTATCCATGGAGTTTGTTGTACCAATCTCCGCTTAACAATAAACCATAGGCTTCTAGAATGTCCACAACTACGATATTTATACACCAATGAACTCTATGATTAGATGAAAAATGAATACGAAAATTTCTAACTTCACCAATCGCTTGGACAAGTGATATGTCTAGTTGTTTGATACATGCATCAATTCTATCCCATTTGCATTTATTTTCTTAGAAACTGACAATGGCATAACATTTACAGATGCACCAGAATCAACTAAAAAATTGTGAACACTATAATTCAAAAATTCAAAACTTAACAGAAACAATGGGCAGAGAGCGTTAGAACTTAAATTTACTACATTTACTACAGATTCGATGATATTGCAAGAGTTATCAGACATTACCTAAGAAGCATAAAATTCTTTACCTACTGGAGTGTGCAATGCGAGTGCTTGGAGAATCAATTCTTGCTGACCCATTATCTTTGCGAGCTCAAAGAGTGGAATGTTCTCGCGAGCTCTCTTCATATCTTTTACAATGTTATAATAAATGTTTTCCATCGCAACTGGGTTTTGATGATGAGTAAGGTGGTTTAACTTTGTTTGTTGCAGTAGTAGTGATGGACTTATTTTTCTTGCTACTGGAAGTGTTCTTGGAAGAAGGAGCACCTCCAAACTTGTTCTGTGAATTTTGAGCTGGGTTGGAAGGTGGTAGAATTATGCACAACAAGTGCTTCTAAATTGTATACTCAGAAACAGGTCCTTTTCTCCTTAGGTTGTAAATGATAGCTAACTGCTTGGGAGGAGCTTAACTCGCCGCCGATTCACCAACACACTGTTTATCAACATTGTATATGATATTGAACATGTTCACTGAATGTCCCTCACCTGAACAGTCTTCGGTCGCGGTAGGTTCACTTGTTTCTTCATTCTGCTCAGATTTTTCTTCTGTTAATAGAGTATCAACAATATTAGCCATCACAGTGTTCATATTGTGGCTCCACTGTGTGCATGCCTTTTTTGAATGTTTTTCCTGAAGAAAGGTGAGAAAATAATCCACGCCCACGTTTTCGATATTGAAAACTATGTTAGAACTTTGAGAAGGCTTGGATGGTTGTGAATTGTTATTCCTTATGAAGAACAGTGGCTTAGAAGAGTTGCTTCTGGTAGTAGATGCCTCGATTGACCATCTCTTCAATTTTGATACTTCATTTGTGAGCAACTTCAGAGACTTGGTCAAGCCTTCCATATCAAAAGAGTCTTTTTATTTAGATTTGTTGGAAGAGGCTTGGTTTTTCTTACTAACTTATTTGGAGTCTTTGGGATCATAATCATCTACAATGAATAAAAAAACAACTCACTTTACAAAAACAAAAGCATTAGTTGGCAAGGTGGATGTGTAATAATCCTCAGTGATATTATCATGAGGTTTCACAGTGGTGGGGAACTTGTTCAACAATCACATGAATCTTTGATTCTTTCTTTATTCACTACTTTCAAATTCCCAAGTTCTTTTAACAACATGGTGGGAGTTTTATCATCAACAATGTTTTCAACAAAATTTTTCTTAAACTCCCTCCAGTTTTGGAGTGAATTCATCAAAAGACCGTGATAGCATAAAAACTCTCTACCTTCTAAAGTGTATGGAAAGAGTATGCAAGAAACATCATTGAAACACACCTTAAGCATCCATAAATGCATGCAGAACTCTTCTATATGATATTCAACTTTGGTCTTCTTGTCCGGATCAAACATTGACAACAAAATTTCCAGATGTTTAATCATATTGTGAATATTGTATAGAAGATTGAGTGGCCCTTGGGCCATCCAATCTAAATCTGCATCAGCCATGTCTTCATATTTTTCCTCCTCCCCTCCTTATGAATCTAAAGAAGCTTCTCCCTCACCATTCAGATCTACATTGTACTCAGGGTGCTCCTTGTCAAAAAAGTGCAAGTCTTCTCCTTCACTATTTGGATTCTCCTCAATAGGTGGAAGTTCCCCTCAATTTTCAATAGGTTCAACTAACTCTTAGAGGGCTGCGATAACCAATTATTCCACCGACAAAACCATTATGCCACTGGGAGTTACTTCTTTCTTCACAAATTTATGAGGTAGAATTGCAGCAATAGAGAGCAGACTATGATCTCTTGCAAACCGACGAGTGATGGATTGTATGGTTCGGAGTTGGTCATAAGTAACCTCAAAGACTTGTCCCGAGCTAGGCTAAACAATTTTGTTTTCTTCAAGAGTATTAGTAGGAGTGGAGATGAGAATATAGCGTTCTTGCGTGGAAGTCTGTTTATTAAGATGTGGTGAGTTTTCAACCATAAAAAGGTGGTTTCCCTCCTTCTAGCACCAGAATGCTAATGGTGCAAGATACTGCCAACATGCAAGGGGGTATCCCCAATGAAAAGTCCCAATTAGACTTCACACCATTGTTGTGGGATCCCTTCCTAAAATAAGGCTTGACTTCCATATATTTTTAGATATTTTCCTTGGCTACAATTTCAGTACAAGAGAGTAATCCACAAGTACTTTCAGATAAACAAGAGGGTATGCCTTGTGGATTGTTCAGCTTTAGATGTATCAAGGTTCTTATACCAAAAGGGATAGAAACATGAGACTTTAAAAGAAAAGTAATAGTACTAATCTAGTAAAACCACACAAGCATATACATATGAATGAATAGTTTGACAACTAGCGAAATAGTTCATATAGAAGCAACAGTTGTTAAAACACATACAACACACCTTCAACAAGATAAGTACTAACGCCACCGAAATAGTTCAATTTCCTTAGTACATATGAAACCAACATACATTACAAACATTTAAAGAATAGTCTTCTAATATTTAGGACGTACGCATGAAAGTGTGCTAGCTTAGCGAGCTTCAAAATTAAGAAAAAGTTCCAAGATACATCACTACAGTGAACACCACTAGGTCCAATAATGGAGAATTAAAGCAACCACTTTATCCTCCAAAAGAACTATTTTCCTTTCTAATGCCTGGTAGGAGAAGCCAAGGTGAAAATTTATTTACATGAGCTATGAGGGTGTATATATAACAAATGTGGTGATCATTCACCACCCTTGTGACTCTTGGACTACCCTCATGATTGTTTGACTTCTCTATGACTCTTCGACTCCTTTCATTTTATGGATGACTCTTGGACTTCCACTTTGAATTACATTTTTCAAATATTGAAATTACATAATCGACAAATGATGTGGCAAATGACGACTCATGACAAGATACGACATGACACTAATGACATGAACTCATGATTATATGGCAATGTCAAGCCACTCTTGTTGCTACTAACTTTGTGTCTTCTTGAGAGATGGAACACGTTCTCCTTCTTCCTCCTCCATAAGGTTTGAAGACAGGGATTCTTGAATGTGATCTTGATCTCCAGTTGTTGTCACAATCTAGTGTCTCTTTGTCTTTCTTGATGGATCAACTTATCTTTATAGCTACGAAGATGTCTTCTAGCAAGGCTTCCTTCTTCATCTCCCTCATCATAATATTGTCATGACATGAAATGATACTTGCAACTGAAATCCACTCATGACAAGATGACATCAGTCCGATAAACCCCTAGTCTAACATGCTTCATGATAACCATTCACTGTGTTGGGACCAGGTGACAAACTGCAAGACTGGCTCAGGGATTGCATAATTGTACAACTCAAGAGGTCAGATGATCTAGGTGGATATTGGTGGCCACCTGCCTATTCCAATTGGACCCCCAACACTGTCTCTTTTATTTTTTCGATTTCCTTAATTGTAGCACAATTTACTATTTCTGGTAGTTTTTCGAGTCCTGGACTTCTGGAGCCGTCTTGAGGCCCTAAATGACATTTTTAGGGAAAACGGAGACACTAGAAATCTCCCAAATTGGCCTGCTCATTTCTTTCAACCTTGTCTTCAAGATCTTCAAAACAAGGTATTATGATAGCCAAACAGACATCGTATGCCAAAGTTACGACCCTGGGAAGTTGATGTACCAATTTACCCAAACGGGGCCCACAATTTTGGCACTTCATCTCCTAGGGTTAGATTTTTTTGGATGTTTAGGGTTTTCCATTATTTCTCAATAATAAATAGGCCTTTGAGCCTCATTGTAACACAGTTCGGAGGTAGGTAGCTGCCACATCTGTTCTCAGAGATAAGCTACCATTGTTCGAGCTAGTCTTATTTCCATTATGTTTGTAAGCATATTTTAGTATTTGATATTAATGAAATGAAGTGTTATTTCTACTGCATCTTTGTATTTCGGGTTATATATGTAATTTGTTGCGTTCCTATTTAAATCTGAATCATCAGGGGCCAAGACTGAGCCTTAAGACTGCGTAGTGGGTAGTTCAGGAAGGCCAAGTCTTGACAAATGCACAGTTGAGGGGCTCAAGGGGTTAGGTTGAAGGCTTGAGGCTTGAGTTTTCCCACTGCACAATTCTAGAGGGGCAAAGGCCAAGGGTTTGCATAGTTTCACAGTTCAAGAGGTCAAGGATGAGATTTGTTGCTTGAGACTGTGCAATGCATAGAGGAGACTGACTAAAGGTAGAGACTCTGCAATTTTGGATCTCAAGGGACAAGACTGAGCACTGAGACTACGCAGTGTGAAGTTTTGGAAAGTAGGGACTGCACATTGTGCAGTTCCAAGAGGTAAGGTCTGGGCTTAAGGGCCAATACTACGTAGTGCACAGTTCATAAAGGCTGAATGAGGTCAGGTTGCTCGGTTGGAAAGTTCTCCAGATTTGGCTAGATGTGGGATTAGTAAGGCCAAAGCGAGCAAGGAAAAAATCTGAGCATGAGCACACACTGAGAAAATTTTACGACACAACACTGATCACTCAGAACACATAAAAAACATGATTCCCCCAATGCGATGACATGGTGACAACTTTCCCCAAATGCAACACTAAAGGTACACTTTGCCATGATAGTGACGACACCTATATGACAATGCTTGAAACTTTGGGAATGATTGTGATTCATGTCTACATGATAAGAGTGACTCATTAGCACTAAGGTTACTCATTGAAAAAAAACAAAACTTCATATGTGCAATATGCAATGCTTTCCATGCTAAAAGACGACACTTTGAGTTTCTTGTGAATGAGACAAGAGCACTTAGAGAAAACACATGTGATGATTCTTAATACTTGTGACGACAACATGCAAAGTCAAAGTAGGATTCGAAACTTGGATGTAGGCCAAAATTTTGGAGGGTGTTGTAGTAGCAACAACAAGTGCATAATCCAAAGAGATGTAGGTAATTGAGTTTACCAAATAATGACTAACTTAAACCAGTCTACTCCCAGATGATTTCTAGTCAAAACTAAATGCTAGTGCTGAATTTTACATCACTCAAACCCCCCTTTTAAAAGCATTATAAAAGCATTGTGGTTAGGGATCTCACATGGAAATTGACCAAACACACTTGCTCAAGCTTATAGAACTCATTTATGCCTATTTCCTTGAATGGACTCAGAAAGTGAGTTGCAACTTACCATAAAACTTTGACCATGGTTGGATGTACGAACCTCGATTTCTTCTAGATATTAATCCTGCCTCTAATGCACGTCAACATATGACATTAGCTATTGCACCTCAACCTTCAGAACTATGTCCTCAACCTCTAGAATTATGACCTTGGGAACTTTGACTTCAACCTAGGGAACTGTAACCTCCACGTTTGAAAATGTGGCCCCAAGAACTGTGAAATTAGCCTTAGGAATTATGACCTCAAGAACTATGACATTGGCCTTTGGAACTGTAACCTTGACATCAAGAGCTATACCCTCGGGAAATATAAAAATCGCCTCAAGAACACTAGCATCTTGAACTATGACCTTGAGAATTGTGACCTCAAGAAATTTGACCTCGAGAACTATGACATTAGCCTCCAAAACACTTGTCTCAAGAATTGTGACCTCATACTTTTGGAACTACGACACTGGGAACTGTGACTCATGCCTCAAGAAATGTGACATGTGCCTAAAAAATTTGGCCTCAATCTCAAGAATTATGACCTTAGGAACATTGACATTGGCCTCTAGAACACGGACCTTGGGAACTATAACTTTGGTCTCAATAACTTTTACCTTGGCTTCAAGAACTATGATCTTAGCTTCGAGAATTGTGACTTCATAGGCATTGTGACCTTAGGAACCTTGACCTTAGCCTCGAGAATTGTGACCTTAGGAACTTTAATTTTGGCCTCTGGAATTGTGACCTTGGCCTTAGAAACTAAAATGTTAAAATATGGAACTATGACCTTAGCCCTTGGAACTGCAACCTTGTGAAATTTGACCTCATCCTTGGGAACTATGACCTCTATCTGAATATTCAACAATACTGAGAAAGGGGGGGCATATTAGTATTGGAAATTTTTTAGAAATTTTAATAATATCATGTAAACATTAACAATTAACAAAAACAATGCACAACACCATACACATTACACAAGATATTTTTACGTGGAAACCCAAATTAGAGAAAACCATAGAAAACTTTTGAATATATTTCAAGAATATTACATCAACAGGAAGCACCAAATTCCAAGATTCTCAAGCACCAACTAGAAGGAGGCACCAAACCCCTGATTTAATTAACTCCAACTGAAAGGATGCATCAACACCTTGCAAGCACCAACATGCCCTAACATCACCCTTCCACCTTGAAGTATTCTCAGGCACCAACGTAAAGGAGTCTTTAATCTCTGCCTTTCACCACCCTACCTCCCTAAAGAATGAATATGTTCTTAGGTACCAACCTGAAGGAGTATTTCGTCTCCTCCATGCACCACTCTGAAGATAAAATGTAAATGAATAAGATTGGTTACACTAAACACATTGCCTAGCTACTTCACTTGATGTTGAAATTTGGGCAACTTCAAGATGGATTTTTCCAAAGGGAAACCTAACTACCCCAAGGAAAAACCCAAAAGCCCCAAAGAAGAAATCAAATTGTACAAAGGAAATTATTATTAATATGTGGGCAACCAATTGTTATGTGGGAAAGAAATTAATATGTGGGTAAGAAATTAAATTAAGGATAACAGAGGCAATGTGGTTGAGAAATCTCTTTAGAGCACTATTTGAGCATGTTTTGGACATTACTGTGATATGATACAATAATATGAGTGAGAGCCGACTTTCAAAAAATCTCTTGTTTATGATCGATCAAAGCATACTAATATTATATATCACTATATCCAAGATATGGTATAGAGGTAGAAGTAAGGCTTTGACAATGATTTATTGTGGAATTGAAGCAGTGAGGCTTCAATAGATGAGCAGAGAGTTGACATTACTACTAAGCCTTTGCTGAAAGGGAAGTTCTTGGTCTTCAGAGATAAAATTAGACTAGTCGATGTGACCCTCTAGGGAAAGGATCAAGGTTGATTGAGGACACAAATCTATGATCTTCCCCCTTATTTGAGCTCCCAAGGGGAGGAATTGAGCCAAAGAGCTCCTAGCGTTGAAGGAACTCTGGACAATAGGATATGTGATCCTTGACATTTATGGAAAGTAGAGGTATCCTACATTTTTCACTATAGGGTGCATGTGATCCTTGTCATCTATGAAAAGTAGAGGTATCCCCACCTTGACAAAGTATACTACTGTATGTATCCTACCCATTAGTTGGGCTTGTTGTGATTGCCACCCATCTGGGCAATGGGTGAGGAGAGACTTGGGAGTGTGTGATCCTTACCACTAGTAAGTAGAGGTATCCTCCCCAAGTGAAATGATGTAGGTGTTCTACCACTTGATTCTTGAGGGTCAAGATGGGGAGATCAATAAGAAAAGGGATGTATGATCCTTGTCACTTATGACAAGTCGGGTATCCTTCCTATTGTCAATCAGATATATAGGGTGGTAGATTAATCTCCCCTACTGTCCATGGATAAAGGGTGGTAGTCAGAACTCCCTCATCATGATTATTCTTCTTTATATTGAGACATCATTTTTTCAACTGATGATAAGAGGAGACAAGTTGAGAGGAGATGTGATGAAATGGATATCTTATTGATACAGTTGAGACGAAGGTCATGAAACTTGACCAGGACACTAGTGTTAATTTTCCATTGTTCTATGTTGTTACAATCACTTTTGCCCAATTCTTAACTTTAATTAGCAATCAATTCAATCTTCTAGTAATAAAAGGCAATTGTAGATAGAACAATAAATCAATATATAATAAGAGACAATCATAAATAATGACAAGAGACATGAAAATTCAGTCAAAGACCAGGGAAAAACCCACAACGAGGAAAACCCTTTAAAACTCTTCTTCTTATTAGATTTTCATAAAATGTTTAACAGAGAGAGTAAAATAATCCAATTCATCAACCAAGAGTCCATGTCAATCCTTTGACTATCCAACAAAAGTCAACCAACCAATATCAAATTATGAGCCAATAGTCAAATATGTCCCAAGTCAAATATGGTTAATGTCAAAGTCTGCAATTTTGTCAAAGTCAACAAAAATAAAATGTTCCTTGACCAATCCACCAGTCAACAATCAAACTGCCCTCTAAGAGCTTGGTTAATAGTCAAAGTATTCAACCTCCAATGCTAGTCAAAATGAAGTCAAAAAAATCCCAAAATCCATAGTTAAACTTGTTCAACAAAGAGAGAAGCTCTGCTATAAAATAAGAAGTCAAAGTCTATGGTCAAATGCATTAAAAGTGCATAGAAAACCTCGATCTCTGTGCCAAATAATTCAGCCTCCAAAACAGTCCAAAAATTCCAAGTCATATCAATTCAAATTATGCCCAATCATGAAAATTCAACGTTGGTTAAAATGTTGAAGCTAGACAAATTTTTGCCCCCCTTGAACCCTCTCTCTCCTACTCGCACGTGTGAGAAGATGACCTACACTTTTAGATGTATGAACATTCAAGAGAACAAGAAATGATGTGATGTGATGTGTGTCCAAATGACGTGTGATAGCACTGTATTTATAGGCGTTGGAGGAGACCCAATTTGTCTTTAAAGTCGATTGTGCAATTTTGGATTTTCACATTAAAAATGATTTTTTTCAATAACCAAATTAAATTATTCCAAGGACTAGGAGGGGTATTTCTTGATGAGGAAGGCTATCCAAAGAAGGGAATTTGTCCCTGAGCTACCAAACTAACACTCCCTGCCAGCTAGGGAGAAATTTCGGACTGAAATATATGTCCCATTTCAAATATCTCGTCCTCATCAAGTAAAATTTCATCTCTTCTCATCTCGGATCATTTATGCTCTTCTCTTCTGAACACTCTCAAATCTAATAGAAGAAGAATTTGACATCATAGGTGAGCTCAAGCTACTACCCACTCTCTGGTCATAATAGGCAAGATACAACTTACCAAGCAAGGATCACATCCATCATGTTGTCTATCAACATACGAGATATAACTTGCTATAGAAGGTAAGGATCACACACATCCTATCATCTAACGACAATGGGCGAGATCCATCTACTAAGAAAGGATCACTTCCATCATGTTGTCTAATCAATAGGCGAGATACAACTTGCCATAGAAGGTAGTGATTTCGTCCATCCCAATGTAGACTAAGCTTCCCACATTAACCCTCAAGAGTCAAGTGGTAGAACACCTACATCCTAATCACTTGAGAAAGATACTACTTTCCATGCAAGGATCACAACCATCTTAAGTCATCTCAACCCATTGGCCAGATGGGGAGGAACAATTACAACAAGCCCAACTTGTGGGTAGGATGCATACTCAAGTATACTTTTCCAATCATGATAGGGCAAGATACCCAAGTTGTCATAAATGACAAGGATCACACACACCTTATGGATTCAATGGGAGAGATACTACTTACCACAAAGGGTAAGGACCACCACCATCCCATTTTCCAGAGTGTGAAAATTTCATCTATCACAACAACTAGAATTATTTTTAAATCTTAAGAAATGACTCAAATAATTTCTGAATCGATCCATGTGAGTTACTAGAGAATTCTCACCTTGACTTAATTAATTCTAATTAATTAACCAATTTTCCAAATTTTAGATTTAGGAAACATTAAAAAATAGTTCAACAATCTAATTAAGCCATCTTCAAGAGGAATTTATAGAAATGATTTATGGGTTATGGAGATATCATGTATTCTAGCATCTCCACCAAGTTTCATGACTAAAACACATCCAATGCTACAAAAATTAACATTTCCTCTTAGCAAGGACCATGTTCTAGTGCAACACATCCTGCCACAACACCCTGTCTATGTACCATCTCCTGTCACGCTAATGGTGCCTGGACATACTTTCCACCAACCACTGCACAACTTTGACGTTGTATTCGTGCTACTGCTAACACTGCCATACTACTGCCAACCCTGCATCTGCACTACAACTCCCTCTCATATGTTTGTATTGTGACTGAGAAGCATATGAAATAATGAATCATTTGTGGCTATTGGATATATATATCTTGAGTCATGACTACTACTAGCCACTATATTATCTATTGAAGACTACACTTTTGGTGACTCTGCTATTGAGCCTCCCGCTCTGCTATCAATTTAGCACTACACTCCTCAGCATCTCACAACTACTAGTATTTGGATTTGTCACTCAAGAATATGACTGCAACTGCTGATACTAATCCATCCTGCTACTGAATACTGTAGACTCGCTTAGCAAGGTAATTATCCATGAGGAGGACACCTCAAGTATCTTGCTCAAACTTTTGTAGTTCTGGACTACAACTCCATGTTGCCTCACCTCACTCAAGGAGGTATAAATTCCACATAGTGAAATCTAATCTACTCATGCCGCCATTGAAACTTCTTTGTTGATGGTTATGCACTATTGCTACAACTACTACAATAATGAGTTTGATCCCCCTAGATCGTGAAGCATTAGATTCCATAGGGATGCTCCCTCTGAAACTAGACTCCCTTAGAGTCTTGATATCCCTATGGGAAATCTCTCTGCTCCCTCCTGACAACTCGCACTGTCCTCCTACGTATGAAACCAGACTGCGAAGTTCTGCACAGGGAATCTCCCGGTTGAAAATGCACCTGCATACTGGAACTGGGAAATCCGCACTACATGTGTCACTAGATCTAGCTCTGCAACTATCTCCCAGGCACTAACTGCAACTAGATTTGCAACTGTCTAATGACAAATTATGTCTGGTAACATTGAACCTACTACTATGATACTGTGGGCTCCTATAGCAAAGGTGATGGTCTTGTTGCAACAATCCGAATTGACATGACTGATCTCCTTGTTGCAACTACATTGGACCCTACCCAATATGGAAAACTGGAGTCTTATACTCCTCCATCTCCTAGATATGGTGCCCCATTATCTCCTTTCATACCTAGTCCCTTGTTGCAACCCTTCCTTTCTTTACAACTCACACTTCCTCTGACAACTGGAAGTCGATATGCTGCCCAAATCTGTGTTTTGGCTAACTCGCATGACCTCCTCTGGAATTCTCATATGACCATCCCTACAGAGTTGCAAAATATAGAAATTCAAAACTAGGTAAATAAACCTCAAAAATATCCCTCTTTCCCTCCACTTAGCTGTTGAATCTGCTACTCGCACTCCCTTATGGAGTGAGAAAATATGCTCACATCAACTTTCAATCTGCAATGGAAAATCAAACTTCTGAAACTTGAAGTTCCCTCAGAGAAATATTCCCTCTGTCGTGTGTGTTTTTCGCTTCTACCTGGCGTTGATTCTACAACTACAAACTTCTACAAAACCCTCTGTGTCCAACTAGAAATATGCTTAGTGAAAATTTGAGCTATTGTTGCTCCCTCTGGCTGCCATAATCACTATCTTGGAAACTTGACTTTTCTTCCGACCTGCAACTGAAAATAAAACTATAGCCCTAGTAATTCGGCATGCTTGTTTGGGTACTATGAAACTTATAATAATTTTGGCCTGCTACTCCCTCTAAACAAAAAAAGTATCTCCCCCACTTTTGAGCTTCTTGGATGATCACTCATGCTCTGCTACCATGTGAAAATGTCATCTATCACATCAAATGGAAATTATTTTTCTAATTGTTAATTTATTTAATAATTTATCTGTTGTCTGCTATGACAAATACCAAATAACTCACACTGTGATTTTCACAAATAAACCGCGGTAGAAAATAATGCTAGAAACTGAGAAAATCTAGCACACACACACACAAATTTTACCTAGTTATTTTTAGACAAATGTCCCTGAAAAAACCCATGTGGGAAAACTAGTGCAGTAGTGAGGATTTTTATTATTATGAAACAATGAAATTTCAAGTACAATCTAGATGCCAAAAACTAGCAACCCATAGCAAGAAAATATGGCAAAGATATTCCCTAAGCAACCTCGACACTCGCATTCTTGCACTCACATGTTCATGTACTAGTTCATTCCCGCACTCGCATGTTCCTACACTTATGTGTTCTTGTACTCGTGCATTCCTGCACTTGTATTCTTACATTCATGTGTTCCTGCACTCGCACGTTCCTGCACTCGTGCATTACTACCCTCGTGGTTCCTGCACTGGGAATAAATCATCCTCTTGTTGCTTCCTCTCCGAATCTAGAAATCTTCCTCTAGATCACTGTCCCTACCCCTTACTGACACTGCATTGCTCGTTGGCTCGAACTCTACTACTGCTAGCTCAATCTACACAAGGAAATACTACTCCATTGTCTCATCTCCATCACCACATCGATCCCTTCTTATATTTTCCTATTGGAAATCCAACAACCAAGATTAAATATTAATCAATGGCTCAGATCATTTCTGGATCAATCCTTGTGAGTTTCTAGAGAATTCTCACCTTAACTTAATTAATTCAGATTAATTAACTAGTTTTCTTAAGTTTAGAGTTAGGAAACATTAAAAAATAGGTCAATAATCTAATCAAGCCATCACTAGGTGGAAATAAAATATTTCTGGGTTATGGAGATCTCATGTATTCTAGTCTCCCCATCAAGTTTCGTGATGATAACACATCTGATGCTAGAAAATCTAACACAAAGATCCCTCAACTCTAGGAGCTCTCAGGCTCAATTCCTCTCCCTTAGAGCTCAAACAGGGAGGAAGAGAATATCTCAGTGTCCTCGATCAACTAGGACCCTTACCCATGAGGGTCACATCCATCACTCCAAGCTACTCTCTAAAGACCAAGAACTTCCCTTTCGGCAAAGCCTTGGTGAGTAAGTTTTCTATCTTCTCATGAGTCAAAATGTGATGGAGTCTTAATACTCCTCTATGTACCATGTCTCAAATATAGTGGTACTTGATCTCAACATGCTTGGACTTGTCATGAAATACGAGATTCTCTTCCAATCATATCCCACTCTTGTTGTCACAATATATCATTGTAGTATCGAGGACCTCCTCAAATAGCTCTCCAAAGAGTTTTCTCGACCAAACTTCCTCATAGCTAGCGACGTTAGCATCAATGTGCAACCCCTCGGTTGTGCTTAAATCTATGTAATTTTGTTTCCTGCTCATCCAAGATATCATAACGGACCCCAAGCTAAAGAAACACCCTGATGTTCTCTTCTTGTCAATAATGTTTCCAGCCCAATCAACATCAATGTAACCATGAAGTCATACATTACTGTAGTGTATCACAGACCAAGGTTAATCATCCCATGCAAATATCTAAGTATTTGTTTGGCAACAACCCATTGTTCATGAAGGGGCTCAATTATGAATTGACTCAAAGCATTGACTGCAAAGCATATGTTTGGACGAGTATTCACAAGGAACAACAATGCCCCAATCAAATTTCAATACTCAAAAGGGTTTGCCAAGTCAGGTCCAACAACGTCTCCACATAACTTATTGAAGTTCATTTCCATCGGGGTGGCCAAGGATTTGCATTCTGTCATTCCAAACCTTCCCAATAACTTCACAATATATTTTCCTTGAGAAAGGAAAATATTTGTGGGTCTCTGCCAAACCTATAATCCCAGGAAGTAATGCATCATACCAAGATCCTTCATCTCAAAGTCAAAGGAAAAATCCCTCTTACACTAAAGCATCAGGGGCTCACTACCTGTCAAGAATAAATCATCGACATATAAAACCAAAATCAAAGGCATACCTTAAACCACCTTGAAGTAGAGGTTAGGGTAAACACTACTTCTTGTGAATCCAAGCTTCACCAGGTAACTGTCAATGTGGGAATAACAGACTTCGGGGGCTTGCTTTAGACCATATAATGCCTTATTCAACCTCAAAACATGATTCTTTCTATCCTTGACTTGAAATTCCTGCGACTGCTCAACAAACACTTTTTCTTATAGTATGCCATGAACAAATGCCATCTTCACATCCATTTGGTGAAGAGTCCAGCCTTGATTAGAATCAAGGGAAACAATCGATTTAATGGTGGTGTAGCGAGAAACGGAAGAAAATATATCATCATAGTCTTCTCCCTCTTTCTAAGAGAAACCTTGAGCCACGAACCTTGGTTTATACTTATCAATGCTTCCATTAGCTCCATGCTTGATTTTGTATAACCATTTTGAAGTAACAACATATTTTCCTTTAGATCTTGGAACAACATACCATACATCATTATTTATAATCGATTCATACTCTTCGACCATGGCATCCTTCCAAACTTTTTCTTTCACAATTTCTTCAAAGGTGGAAGTCTTAGACTGAATGATAGTGCTCATGGAAAAAATGTATCCCTAATATCGACATGTCTTCTTGCTTTCTCTAAATGTCCCTTGGCAGGAACATGTTTGTCAACATCCTATAAAGTATCATGAAGCCACAATGGTATTTTCTTGGTAGGTTCCAAGGGGTCCATAGTCTCCATATCGACATCATCATCTTTCTTCTTAGCAGGAGGAGGCATATGAAGGTCCCTTGCTTTTCCAAGGGAAACATCTTCATTTAAAGTTACATCCAAACTAAACTCAATCTTCCTTTGACCAGATATATATATTCTAAATGCTTTATAATTTTCATAGTGTCCAATAAATGTACATTTCTTTCTAGTGGCTTCCAACTTGTTCCTTTTGTCCTTCGACACATGGAAATATATGGGGAAACCAAATATCCTGAGATGTCCAATATCGGGCTTCACACTTGTGAACACTCATTTGGGAGTCTTATTATCCAAGGCTTGATGAGGAACCCTGTTTTGAACATATACCATTGTATTTGTTGCTTCTCCCCAAAGGAACTTCGACATTTTTTAACATGCAACATGGCTAGGGATACTTCCAAAACGAACATGTTCTTTCTTTCAACCATTCAGTTATGCTCGGGATTATAATACAATAGTTTCCTTCTTGATTCCAACTTGATTTCTAAATTCAACAAACTCATTTGACATATATTCTCCACCATTGTTGGACCTCAAGACTTTGAATTTATTCCCTGTTTGATTTTCTATCAACACCTTGAAGTCCTTGAACATATCAAAAGCCTCATCCTTATGCTTCAAGTAGTATATACATGTCTTCCTAGAAAAATAATAAATAAAGGTTATGTAGTAGAGATGGCCACTAAGAGAGGAAATGGCATGGGTCCACATGGGTAAGAATGAA
The DNA here is from genome assembly GCA_000404065.3 of Pinus taeda. NCBI lineage: Eukaryota > Viridiplantae > Streptophyta > Pinopsida > Pinales > Pinaceae > Pinus > Pinus taeda. The sequence continues at coordinate 65,376 of APFE031460742.1, forward strand.
TAAGTTGAAGAATACCATCAGTCTTGTTCTTGCTGGAGGGGAATGGCCCCCTTGTCTTCTTTCCACTAGCACATCCTAGACATACTCCATCATGACTAGCTCGAACATCAGGTATCCTAGAGACTAACTTCTTCAATTTTCATAGGACTTCATAATGTATATGTGCCAACCTTTGGTTCCATAACTCACTTTGATGATTGGTGTTGTGGACCATTGCTATCAGAAGTCTTCCATTGACTGTATAGATTCCTTCAATTCTAGATCCCAAGGTAAAAGCATTTCTCATACGAGATTCCGTAGGCTAGGTAAGAACCTTTCCTCTTATGAATGCTAATCTCATTCCTTTATCTTCCAAGGTGGATATACATTACCAATTTCTTCTTTAGTCTCGGAACATACATAACTTCATGAAGAAGAACGGATTCCCCAAAGTCCAAATGAAATTTGACCGAACCAAAGCCCTTCACTGGATATGTAGAGTTCTCCCCAAGAATGATCTTTAGACTTGCCTCCATCTCAACCAGATTTGAGAGGAATTCCTTATACCTAGAGATTTTTCTAGAAGCCCCACCATCTACCAACCAACTATCATGCGAATCTGGAGGGGAAGAACTAAAAAGGGCAGAAATAAGAATATATTCATATTGACTAGAAACAATATTATTTTCATATCTGGAGTTCCTTGACTTCTTTTAAGGATGATGGCCTTCTTCACGATCATTAAGAGCATCTATTCTTCTTCTATCATCTCCTCCTTTTAGATCATCTCTTATTCTTTGATGATCTCCTATTATTCTATTATTGAACCTGCTATTATTGAAGCCACGATTGTTGTTGTACCTTGACCTTGGAGCATTCCTGTTTTCCCGACAATTTTGAGCATGGCAGCCAAACCTATGACGATTATAACATTCAATCTTTGACATATCCATGTCCCTTCTTGATCTTCTATTAGAGTCCCTGAATGTTGGAGCATCCTTCCTTATATTAGATGGATCTCCTCTACTTTTCCTTTCTTGTCTTGAGAAACAATAATATATGGCTCTCCTTCTTCATGTTGTTGAATCCTCCCTCTAGAGATCATCCTGGTTTCCCCTTGAGTGCATTTTCTAGCCATCTCATTAAATGTTGGAAATTGATTATTGTTGCTAATAGTAGTGATGAAGGTTTCCAAAATAGGAGGAAGACCTTGTAGAGTGACCATCACCAACACTCTATCAGATAAAGGATCACTAATAGTTTGCAATTGATCCATTGGTTGGGATACCTTCATCGCATAGGAATGCACAGATTATGCCTTTTTCATCTCCAATTCCTTGAGTTTATTCTTCAAGAAGAGGATGGGGTTCAAGTTGTTGACTTGATCCATCCCAACCAGATTATCATAAATTTCCTTAGAATTCTTCAAGATACTAACATAAAAAAGTAAATAATCTTGCAAACCATCAATAAGAATTTTCTCAGCCTTGATCTCACCTTTTTTGTACTTGGACTTGGTGGAAACAATATCATTCTCTAGAGGCTTAGGAACTTTTACTTCCACATATTTTAGGACATCATTTTCATCCAATATCACTTCCAACCTGATCTTCCAAACTACAAAATTTGAAGAGTCATCCAGATTCTCAAAGTCCTTGAAGAAAGAGGTACTCATCTTGATCAAATTAGATGGGCTCCTTCAGTTTCTTCCAAAGATGATTTCTTTAGACTCTTGTCTTAGTTTTGGGCATGTCTTCACCTTAGCTCTAATACCATGTCAATTTTCCATTATTTTATGTTGTCACAATCACTTTACCTAATTCTTAACTTCAATTAGAAATCAATTCACTCTTCCAATAATAGAAATAAATTGTAGATAAAAAAATAAATGCAATGTACAATAGGAAAAAATGACAAGAGATACAATAATTTGGTCAAAAACCAGGGAAAAACCTACAACAGGGAAAGCCCTTTCAAATTCTTCTCTTTATTAGATTTTCATAAAATGTTTAGCAGAGAGAGAACAATAATACAATTCATCAACTAAGAGTCAAAGTCAAATCTTTGAATATCCAATAAAGTCAACCAACCAATATCAAATGATGAGCCAATAGTCAAATCTATCCCAAGTAAAATTTGGTCATAGTCAAAGTTTGCAATTCTATCAAATTCAACAATAGTCAAATGTGCCCTATCTATTCCACTAGTCAACGATCAACCTACCCTCCAAGAACTTGATCAACAATCAAAGTATTCAACCTCCAATGCTGATCAAAATGAAGTCAAAACAATACCAAAAATCCATAGTGAAACTTGGTCAACGAAGAGAGGTGGCTTGTGGTAAAATCAGAAGTCAAAGTCCAAGGTCAACTATAGTCAAAGCACCCAAAAAACCTTGATCTTTGTGCCAAATAATTTGGCCTCCAAAACAGTCCAAAAGTGCTAAGTCAAATCAAGTCAAAATATGCCCAATCATGAAAAGTCAACACTCGTCAAAGCGCTGAACCTAGACATATTTTCGTCCCTCTTGAACTCTCTCTCTCCTACTTGCATGTGTGACAAGATGACCTACAATTTCATATGTATGAACCTGCAAGAGAAGAATAAATGATGTGATGTGATGTGTGTCCAAATGAGGTGTCATGAAGATGTATTTATAGGCATTGGATGAGACCCAATTTGTTTTAAAGATGATATGATTTTCACATCAAAAAATATTTGTTCCTTAACCAAATTAAATTCTTCCAAGGGATAGGATGGGTCTTTCTTGATGAGGAAGGGTGTCGAAAGGAAGGAATTTGTCCCTAAGCTATCAAATTAACAACTATTAGGGTTTGGAGGATCTCATTGATCTCCTCTACCATCGATAAACAAGTGTGTCCAAAGGAGGGAATTTGTCTCTTAGATGTTAAATTAACAACTGGTAGGGTTTGGAGGATCTAATTGATCTCCTCTACCATAGACTATGGTTTTTTCTTCTTCCATGAGACGAGATGAGATGAAACACAATGAGACATTCGCAATGAGACTTATGATGCAGATGGAAATTCCTCCCTAACCGAGAGGCAGTGTTGAAATTTAGACAACTCCACGATGAATTTCCCCAAAGGGAAACCTAACTACCCCAAGGAATAATCCAGAAACCCCAAAGAAGAACTCAAATTGTACAAAGGAAATTACTATTTATATGTAGGAAAGCAATTATTAAAGTGGAATATATTTAAATATTACTTTGAGAAAAAATTCAAATTCATGTGATTCTCTCCAAAATCCAAAGTTAACCTCACAAAAAGGGACCCATTCAAATAGTGTAAATCCAGATCAATTCAAGCTCATTAAGCATATATTCGATTTGAGACATATCTGTGGATATTTATATATGTCTTGTATTAAATCTGAGAAGCTCACATATTTTCATCAATGGTTTGCATATTCTGTGTGAGGCTTGATGGCTTTCATATGGATCACATTATACTTCGGGGTTCATATTATATTTTTCGTTCTATGTGGCTCATTGTTTCTATTGCATAAGATTTTCACAGTGATAACATGCACTTGCATAACTTTATATGGCTCACATTCATGACTATGGTTCGTATAATATTAAGTGACATGGCACTCTAGCTCGAGATTTTAAACAATGGCATCACATCCACTCTCGCTTGATATATTATATTGTAGCATCACTTTATCTCTAAGGTGGAATCACTATATTCACAGTGGATCACTCTCATCGCAAAAACTCATATTTATATGAGGCAACATCACAATGCATGACATCACAACACTAATATCTGTGTCTTGGAATCACAATGCTATAATCTCTATCCATGTGGCATCACATATGATATTTCTATATGGTTCATTCTTGACATCACTTGACTTTATATTTTCATTTTATGCTTTGAGGCATTGCACATGATACTCTATGCGGTATTCTCATTACATTGGCATTTTCCTATACTGTGTAACTCGGTCTATAACTTTGTGGCTCTCTCTTATATTTGTGTGGTTCGTATGGCTCACTTTTGTTCATATATATAGCTCTTGAATAGTTATATATTCTATGTGGTTTGAATGCATTACAATGGCTTGTTAAATATGACTGTGATCTATATGATTATAAGTCATGACAACAATCTGCATTATAGTGTGTTCTTATTCTATGTATAGGAATTAAGAGTATATGACAATGTATAGTGATGTGTAGATCAACAATATGATATGACAACATTATGGCAATAATTATATGATATACATAGCAGTGTCCACTTATATGAATGTAACATAGTCTTAACATAGTAATCTTTAGACATTGATAGTAAGGCAATATTATTTTGATATGACAATGAACATTGAAATGGCAATAACCTTGTTATTATGTTATATAATGACAATGATTTAAAGTGACCTTGCCCTAGATACATGATGACAAATTCATGATGAATAATGTTTAACAGTGATCTTGGTGACTGTGATGACAATGACTCTGATGTATACCCTTGTTTATGGCAATATGTGACATTGCCTCTATGTTAGTTGGGATAATATATATGACATAATGAAAAGTCTGTCTATGACCATTATTGGCATTATGATACATATATTGTACTTGATGGAAACCCACTCATCTCAGATGATAAATTATAGTGTAGCAAAGTTCACGCACTTTCATTTAGAGAAAAGTTCACGCACTTTCATGCAGAGAAAAGCGCACACACATGGGAAATCTTATGGTTGGTTCATGGTATTAGTCTGACAGTTTTTGATCCTATGGTTTTGGTCCGTGGTATTGCATCCAAAAGTATTGAACCCAAGTATTGGGTCCGTGATATTGTTTCTCAATGGTTTTGGTCCATGGTTTTGAGTGATGCCTAGCCTATAAAAAGGAAAGGAGATCATTTGGCTAATCACAAGTGTTGAAAATCTTAAGAAGAGCAAGATCTGAATTTTTGATAATCGGCTGGTGAGACATAGTTGAATCTGAATCAAGGAGAAACCAGAGAATTATAAGTTAGATCTACTAAAGAGAGCGGCAACGGCGCAGTGCGGAGGTGCGCAGAACCAGAGAAGAAGCAGGTGCGGAGTTGCGCAGGCTCGTCACGGCAGAAGTGCGGATATCCACAGGTTTCCTTCGGTGAAGTTGCAAACCTTTCTTGAAATATATTTTAGCTATCTTTTATCTGTTTCTGCAGAGATCTAGGTTTAAATTGGTGTCTGGTTACTGGTGTTATTTTCTGGTTACTGCATTCTGAGAAGTTATTTGTTTAAAGGAGATTGGGTGTGCACATGTACATGATGTTTTGGATCCAGTTTGAAAATTGATGAAACGTGGTCCCTGGAAGGAAAGAGAAGGTAGTAACCTTCTGTAGGTCAGCACCTACGTACTAGTATTTCAGCTAGTACAAGAGCTAAGGGGGTTGTAGCTCCCTTCCAGAAGAAGCTGGAAAACAAGAGAGGGTTGTAGCTCTCTACAGGTTGCAGCCTGCGTACTGGTAAAAGACTGCACCAGCACAAAATCATTGTAAGAAGAAGTTTCTAATTGAAAGAAGATAGAGATATATTGTAGCAGGTGGTTTTCACCCACATTGGGTTTCCACCTTACATCTTGTGTTCCTTGGTGTAACTATCTATTTTGTGTTCCTGCTCATTATTCTATGGTTCTCACATACAAATTAATGAAAAACATCTGAAGAATAAATTAAATTATAAGTTTGGAAGGTATATGCAAGTTTCAATTGTCAGATCTGAAAATATTTGTATAAATTGATAAGAGTTTGATAATATTGATTCCCCCCCCCCCCCCCTCTCAGTATTATTTCCAACAATGATGTACATGGTTGTGCTCTCATGTCTATGATGCATACAATGATCTTATACTCAACAAAGACATATGGCATTTATATGGTAGCAGCTCTCTTGGACTCATTTGATTATCAAAGGTTAGATCGTTCAGTTCACAAACAAAGTTGTGAACTAACTTGGAATGGCCCGAGGAGGCCTTATGTAATTGATGTATCTCATTATGTTCTTTGTATCTCAGTTGAACATTTGATGAATATTTAATAGAAGAATTTGGTTGGGTTTTCCCCCTTGTGGGGTTTTCCCCCTTGTCTCTGAACTAATTCCTAGTGTCTCTATAGTGCATGTTTTTCTTCTACTGTTCTTTAATGTTTTGTTGCATTGTTGATGTTATTGTTCTTTCTACATAATTGCTAATGATGTTATAATGCTATGGGGTGAATGTAATGTAAATATGTTGAAAGGTTTATAAATGCAATTATCTTTAGCCGAGAACAATTGTTGGGCCACTGGGTTAGTTGTTTTTGAGATCACGCTGCTGCCTGCGCTACTGCCTGCGCGCGCCCTGGCCCTCTCCTAGCCTACTGCGTGCAGGTTCTCCCAGGCCCGACTGCTTGGGTTCTGCTGGCCCACCTCATCCTCGCCGCGATCGCCCTCTGCTCTCACTCCTTTGCTCTGGGCGCCCTCCCTCCCTGCCTCCTGCGGGGTATGGCAGCCTAAGGGTTGGCCCGCCCTTCCTCTTTCCCTTTAGGCGAGCCTGCAATGGCAGGCTCCGCCTCCCAGCCTCTGCCCCCTGAGTCTCCTGAGGAAGCTTTTGCCTCGCTCCTCTCCCTTCATCCGGATCCCAGACCCCGTCCCTCCCATTCGAAATTTATCAAGAAACTGGATGAAATACCTGAAGTGATCTTGCCCCCTTCTCTCCCGAGAAAATCGGCAATAGCCTTATCTGAAAGAGGCCTTGTCGGTCAATTTACAGGCCTCTGGCCTTCTCCCCGCTCTGTGCAGAAATGGGTGGAGCAAAACTGGAGTTCAATGATCCCTGGAAAGATCACCATCAGGTTCTGCGGAAGGGGCTTCTTCACCTTCCTTCTCGAATCAAAAGAAGACAAGAGCCTCATCTTCCGTAACGGCCCCTACTTCATGGACACGAGAGCGCTCTACCTAAACAAATGGACCTCGGACTTCGACCCGGAGATGGACATCCCAAGTGCAGTTCCTGTGTGGGTGCACCTGCCTCATCTGCCCCTTCACTGTTGGGGAGACGAATCCGTTAAATCTATTGGCAATGCAGTTGGAAAGTACATCGACAGATCTGAACCAAGGGAGAACATGCATGCTTGTGCACGGATCTGCGTTGAGGTCGATCTGGGAAAAGGGCTACCCGAAGCAATTAAACTCAAGGTGGATCAATGGATGCACATATAGCAACTTGATTACGAACAACTCCCGTTCAAATGCAAGGTATGTCATGAGTATGGCCATTTTGCTAATAGATGTAGTAAGCTAAAAATTATTGATGTGGAGCAGAATGAAGAAAATGCAGGGGGCTCCTGGGAACAAGTAAAAAGGAAAAAGCCCAATCCGGGTTCCAACTCCTCAGCCCCGCATTCTTTAAGCCATCCCCCCTCCCCCTCCTCCCCCCCCCTGCCCTCTTCCCCCCCTCCCTCAACCCCTTTGAATCTCTATCTGCAGAGGTCCCTCCCTCTCCCCCTCAATCTCCCCGCCCTGCCTCTCCGAGCTCTTTCCCTCCTCTCTCCCCCTCCCCCACCATTGAAAGAATCCAAACCAGAACCAAAACAAGAGAAGCAAATCAGCCTTCCGACCCTCCAAGAAAAGCTGGCAGAAAAACAAACAAAGAGCTAAGAGATGAAGCAGCGGCCAAGGAAATGGCAATCGATTCTCAGCAACCCATGGATTCTTTCCTAGGCAAGACAAAAGGGAATGGCGAGAAGGCCAAGGAAAAGGTAGGACTCCACTCAACAATTGGGAAATAATGAATTTGGTCTCTTGGAACTGCAGGGGAATGGGCTCCTCCCTAAAGGTAAAAGCACTCAAGGATCTTCTGACCCAGGAACACCCAGATATTTTCCTAATCCAAGAGACCAAACTAATCGAGCAGGACTTCACTGTCCAAACTCAAAGATTCAGAAACTACTCATGCATCTCCAAAGGCTCGGATGGGGCCTCAGGGGGAATAGGTACACTATGGAACAAAAACAAGTGGGAAATCAGCAATCATCAGACGTGCAATTGGTGGGTAAGAACAGACGTAAGAAGCAAGAGCACTCAAGAGGTCCTCTTCATTTACAACATTCATGCACCCAATCATTACAGAGATAAAGCCAGCTGTTGGAACAGCCTAGAAGCAGATCTCTCCTCCATCCAAAGTAGCCAAATTATCATTGGGGGTGATATGAATCTAATAAGACAGGTGGAGGAAAAATTTGGAGGCAACTTCCACCCAGATCCATTCAGAGACAGGCTGGAAACAATAATTCAGACCTTCAATCTCATAGACACCCCCCTCTCTAATGGAAAATTCACATGGTCCAATAAGAGAACAGGTCCTCAGAACATCAAAGAAAGGTTAGACAGATTTCTAATACATGAAAGGTTGGCCAGCAACTTCCAGGCAATTAAAAGCCACACAGTCCACGGTACAGCCTCAGATCACAAAGCAGTAACCCTCTCTCTATCTAAAGGATCGAATTTTGGCCCCCTGCCCTTTAAATATAACAAGCACTGGGACAGCCATGAAGAATTCTGCGCCCTTGTGCGAAACCAGTGGGCTAAAGAAATCCTTGGCTCCCCTCACTATGTGTGGGAGAATAAATTAAAAAATCTTAAATCCGCCATCAAGCAATGGGCGAGAGAATTGGCAAACTCTGAGAGAAAGAGGAGATCCGATCTCCTTGCAGAAATAGACAGTTGGCACAGTGAGAAAGAGCAAATGCAGCCCACAATGGATGACATCGAAAAAGAGAAGAGTATGTTTATGGAGCTGTACAGGCAAAATCGCCTTGAGGAAGAGGAGCAGAGATTGAAGTCCCGCTGCCTTTGGTTGAAAGCAGGGGACAAGAACACCTCCTTCTTCCACAACAACGTTAAGTTAAGAAGGGCAAGAAATCAGATTGACAAAATAGAGGTGGATGGGAGAGTCCTCCAGGATCAAGAAGAGATAAAAAAGGCAGCATATGATCATTTCCAAGCTCTTCTTACAGCAGACCCTCAGCATTACGAAGGAGCAGATTTTTTAAGCCCAATTGAAAACAAAATAAAAGAGGAACACAACAGAGCGCTGGAACAAGAGCCCACTGAAGAGGAGATAAGAGAAGCCATCTTCAGCATGCAACAAGACAAGGCCCCGGGACCGGATGGATTCACGGTAGCTTTCTACAGACACCACTGGGACATAATCAAAAATGACTTTGTGAGAATGGTGAAAAACGCATTCAGAAAACACAAGGTGGGGGACTTCACCAAATCCTCTCACATCGCGCTGATACCAAAGGAAGCTAACCCCAAATCTTTCGACAGATTCCGTCCCATATCTTTGTGTAATGTCTCATACAAGACCATCACAAAGATCATCGCCAACAGGCTCAAGATCCTCCTCCCCTTCCTCATCTCCGAAAATCAGGGAGGCTTTGTCCCCAAGAGGCAAATTATAGACAATATAATCCTCATTCAAGAAGCCATCCATAGCAGCCTCGCCAAGGGAGAACGAGGCATGATCATAAAATTGGACATGGCCAACGCTTTTGACCGAGTGGACCATGCCTTCTTAGCAGCAACAATGAGAAAGTTTGGCTTCTCCTCGAAAGTCGTTGATATCATCAGAGGATGCATCTCTGACCCGTGGACAGCCCCGCTGATCAATGGTCGCCCAGGTAACTCCTTCAAAAGTACCAGGGGCCTTAGGCAAGGATGCCCTCTCTCTCCTTTCCTCTTCATCATAATGGCTGAAACCCTTAGCATCCACCTGGAAGACCTTCGCTGTAAGAGAGAGATTGTGGGGGTAAGCATTGAAAGAGGTCTAAAGGAGATCAACCATTCGCTATTTGCAAACGACACTCTCCTAATTGGGGGAGCCTCAAGCTTGATGGCAAGGAGATTCAAAAAGGTCCTGGACGCCTTCCTTCAGGCCTCCGGAGGAAAACTAAACAACAGAAAATGCAAAATTTACACTTGGAACGTGCCTCTTAAAATCCAGCAAAGCATATCCCTCATCTTTGACATCCCTCTCCAAAAGAACTGGAACTCCTTCTCCTACTTGGGACTACCTTTGGCGAAGGATCACATAAAAGCAGGAGTTTGGACAAAACACATAGAGAAAATGAGAGGTCTTTTACAAAGCTGGGGAGTCACTTGGCTAAACCTTGCAGGCAGAACCATTCTTATTAAGGCCGTCCTCTCAGGGCTGCTAATCTACCAGTACGCTGTGATGCTGGCCCCAGCAAGCATCCACAAACACATGGAACTCATAATGCGTAGCTTCCTCTGGCAGGGTGGAAAACAGGACTCTAAAAAGTTCAGCCTAGTGAACTGGGGGCAGGTAACTCTTCCTTATGAAAAAGGAGGTCTCTCTATTAAAATCCCTAACTTCTCCAATCAGGCCATGGGGCTAAAACTGATTTGGAAGATTATCACAAGCAAGGGATCTTGGTGGGTGGAGGCCGTTAAAAGAAAATATCTCAACGGTCCAAGCTCGAACATTCTCAATGAGCCAATACCTGATAGACCTTGCACCTCAATTTGGCACCTAATTAAAAAAGTTTTGCCTCATTTCAGGGAGAATGTGTCCAAGCACCCGGGTAATGGGAAGGATACCAAAATCTGGGTGGACAGAATCATGAACACTAACCCAAGGAATCTTCAACTTGAGCTAAGGCCTCTTCAGACTTGGATGGAAGCTAGAAGGTTACACACTCTCTTTGACATCTCCTCTTGGAACCACGACAAATGGAAAGACTGGAAGGAGCTGCATCTCCCTCAAGACCTTGAAGACCTCTGGCACAAGTTAAAGACAACTCTCTCAGGAGCAGCGCCAGTCAACAGAGAAGCTGAAGACTCGTACATTTGGGATTCCTGTGGAGGGTCTTTCTCGGTTAAGGAGGGGTACAAATCCCTTCAGAACAGCCTCCCTTCTCCCAATTGGAACCTCCACTCAGCCACCTGGAAATCTGAATGCATTCCTAAAGTCAAACACTTCAACTGGACCCTCCTCAAAGGGAGAATCCTCACTGCAGAAAATCTGAGGAAAAGAGGCATTCAAGGCCCTTCAATTTGCTGCTTCTACAAAGCTGAGGAAGAGTCAATCCAACATTCCTTCCTCCTCTATCCATGGGTTCAGAATTGTTGGCAGCAGCTCACCAGTCCCTTGGAAGCCCGAGGAAGATACGATCAGGTCCACTCCCTCCAGAAGAATTGGAAGAAAGATTATCCCCATCATAGAAGAGGCAAAACTAATTTAATTAGAATCTGGAAATGCATCCCAGCTACCCTCTGCTGGAACCTTTGGCTCGCAAGGAACAGCCTCATCTTCAACAATATTCAGCCAAGAATGGGCACAATTATAGCAAAAACGATGGCCAGCATCTCTGAAACAATCAACGTGAACTACATTGCCATTCCTGATCAGGCAACCTGGACCCAAGAGGAAAAGGATTGGTACAGCAAGTTCAAAATTAGCCACTCCCTCAGCCCTCCGCCTAAAAGCAAAGTCTACAAGAAACAAACCTCCTAGAAGCTCAGGGGTACCACCGAAGAAATCCACCAATGGATCGGTGCTCAAAACCGCCCCACCCTCTTCTTCGATGGAGCATCAAAGCAAAATCCTGGAGCTGCAGGTGCAGGAGGCGTAATAAAAGACCACCATGGTACTCTCATCTGCAGGTATGAATGGGGTCTTGGGGAAGCTACCAACAACTCGGCAGAAGCCTACAGCCTGCTCATGGGCACCAACATGCTCTTAGAAAAAGGCCTGAGGAATGCCATCATCATTGGAGATTCATCCATCATAATCTCCTCTATGATCACAGGGAATAAATTTACCAAGGAAAGCCTAAATAATACCAGAATCAGGATTCTGGACAACCTCAGAGATCTGGGAGAATCCTCCTTCAGGCACGTCCTCAGAGAGCACAATGCTGAGGCAGATCTCCTTGCCAGCAAGGCAGTCAATCTAAAACAGGGCCAAGTTCGTATTGATGACTGTGTTACTTACAGAGCCATCCCTTAGCTCCTCTCCCTCATCAGTGTCACCAGGTCTAATCTCTGAAGTTTTCAAATTGATGTTTGTCCTTTCTGCACCCAGAGTCCTCTCAAACCTCGATTCCTCTCCCACTCATGCACAGCCGCCTTCTATCACCTCCCTCGTCCTGCGCGCCTTCTCCTCCCTTACTCCTCGTGATAGCAATCCGGATCAGGCTGGTATATGTCACCTCCTCTCCCAGGAGGATCTTCTTCCATATCACCTCTCTGCCAGCTCCTCGACCTCTGAAAGGATTCCCTCGTACTGGCAGCGCTTCCCCTCCTCCATATATTCCCCCTCTCCCTCCCTGGAAATCATCCCCAGCACTTATTCGTGCCCCTTGATCCTGGTTTCCATCGATCCTCAGTCATCGAGCCTCACCTTCTCCTTCAGGAGTGCCGAGTTAAATCAGGAGCTCCTCTGCTTTTCGCGCTGCGCCATTCACACTAGAAGGTGTCTCAAGGAGCCCAAGGCGCCCCCAGGCCTTCTCTCCAAGCGCAGGGGTCTCCCTCCTCCCTGCTCCATCATCGCCAACAGCTCTCACGCAGAAGACTCCTCCCAGAACTCCAGCAAGCCCACGCAATGGATAGCTGCTCTCCACAGGCCGAAGCGGTCTCAGCACATCATCTCCAGCAACAGAGAAACTGATCGAAGGCCCACGCTGTTGGTAATTTTTCATTACAGTTCTAAGTTTTTCACTGACCCAGTTTTGCTTTACAGATTCAGAGGTTGGACGCTTCCTCCATCGCCTTTGCGCCCTCTGCTCCTCAGCTATCAGTCCCTCCCTCTCGGGCTCACCTCCCCCAAGCTTTCTCTCTTCTGCCCTGTCTCACCGTTCCTTCCATCCGCTATGGCAGATCAGCCAGCCCAGCAGAACCCCCCTGAACCTGTTATCAACATCGATGGGATCTTCAGCAAGGACTGCACGATGTGCAAGACCCATACATTCATGATAAACAGGCTAAGGAGCAAACTTCAGGAGCTGAAGGAGGATTACGAGTCTGATTCAAGATCAAAGAGGAAAAAACTAGAAAAGCAAAAGGCAGAAATAGAAAACTTGCAGGGTAGATGCAGCCACCTTGAAGAAGCCATGGAGCACCTCCGCGCCCTCACTCAAGGTTCTCATGCTGAGGCATCCACTAAGGCTAGTGGCGCTAGAAACGACACTATCCCCGACTTCTCAATAACTCAGAAAACTCCCTATGACCTATAAATTTAGTCTGCTCTGCGGGGCTTTTGTAAGGCAATATAGCCGTTGTTTGTTTAACTTCAGTATTTTGGGCAGCAAAGAGGACATAGGGTCTGCGTACCCAATTTTGCCCCTCTCTGCCATAACTCAGGAATCCTATGTATCTGTTTCAGCTTTCTGATTTTATAATATAAAAAGTACCCGACCTTGTTAAAAAAAAAAACAATTGTTGGGCCACTAATGTTTCACTATTATTATCTCATTAGTACATTCATTTCATGTCTTTATACCACTCATTTATCACTCCATTTACCATAATTCCCGTAAAATACCATACCATGCTTAATTATGCTTTTGTGGTTTAATAATGTTTATTTTCATTTATTTTTAATATATTAAAGCTTATTATGCATGATTTTTCCAATGATGGTTCATGAAGATGATTTTTATAAAAGCACTCATGATTTCAGCCTCCAATTTCTCTTCAATATTTGTAAATTTGAGCTCCAACACATGGTCAAACATTCCAACTCAGAAATTTGTTGGATAAGATGTGATTATGTTGTGTTGGATTTTATGGGAAAATGATGAGGAATTTGGAATTTCTGCGACATGGGTTTTATGCAGAATAGACCAATTTAGTTTGTTGCAAAGGATTTTTCCAAAATTCGATCTAGATTGAGAGAAATACATGGTTATTTAAAGATGATTTTCCTAGATTTGTTGTTTTCCTAAATTCCCCCTAATCGCAAAACCAAATTCGGCTCGTTCCAATTAATTGATGATGGAGAGATATTTCAGATCTGATCTTATTAATAGAACTATTATTGTAATGCAAACCATTCTATAATCTTATCATAGATCATGATGTTCAGTTTAGTTATAATTTTCCCTTTGCTCTCTGTGTATTTAAATGAAGAAAAAAATCAAAGAGGGGGATGATGGACTTTTTTTGAATTTGAGGCACAGTTAGGAACTCCGTTATGGTTGTAATTATTTTTCTAATATCTTTTAATGAAGGAAGCTATCTATTGAGTTATGCATCTGTTATTTGCAATTTGATCTCAATTATTCTTTAAGGCATAACTGACTCTGGGAAGTTCGGCCCACTACTTTGGACGAGGTGTTGTCTTGAACATGTAAAGTAAATTAGTTTAGTTGTGTGTTGTTCCTTTTCAATCAACCACTACTACTTTTTTATTATTATTCCTTAAAGTAAAGTTCCTTTTTAATAAAGTAATTTGTTGTTTCTCACAATTTCCAGATTTATATTAGTTACTAATTTATATTAGAATTTGAATTATGGTGGGTGCAATAAGTTAAATTTCCAATTCAAAAAGGTGTGGTTTAATTCAGTTTTAATTCCAGTCATGTGATTAGCATAATTATTTCTCTTGTCATTTAATTTCTACTTTTTAAATTTATCATTGGTATTCAAGTTTTACATTTTATTTTTTATTGAATGAATTTGATAGTTTGGAACATTCATGTAGAAACAATATTAGTTGTTGGTATCTACTTGCATACATTTTATCAATTGCCTCGAAACAAAAAGATGTTCCTCGAGTGATCCGGATTTAAACAGGAATGCAACAAATTACCGAGATAACCATATACACAAAGATGCAGCGAAAATAATACTTCATTTCATTAATGGAAAATATTGAAACATGCTTACAATTAGAAATGGAAATAAACTAGCTAGGGCGATGGTAGCTTATCTCTGAGAAGAGATGTGATGGCTACATGCCTCTGAACTGTGTTACAATGAGGCTCGAAGGCCTATTTATTGTTGAGAAACAATGAAAAACCCTTAACATTCCAAAACCTAACCCTAGGAGATGAAACGCCAAACTGTGGGCCCCGTTTGGGGGTAAGTTGGTACATCAACTTCCCGGGGTCGTAACTTTAGCATATGATCTCCGTTTGACGCGTACAATAGCTCATTAGAAAGATCTATTCGAGCACCATCATTGTTGGAATGGGCAACATCGGTCCATTCCATGAACCCATGTTGCCCCCGGATTCCTCGAAAAACATCGTTTAGGGCCTCAAAACGGTTCCGGAAGTTCAGGTCCCGAAAAACTGCTAAAAATAGTAAGTTGTGCTACAATTAAGGAAACTGAAAATGCTGA
>APFE031460746.1:0-11459 GCA_000404065.3 Pinus taeda
CGTTGGATCACTACATATCGTGACCGTCGGATTGTAAGTTACAAAATGTACAACGGTAAAGAAACACACTTTACCTAACTCTATACCTAACTCTATACTAGACCAAGTTGAACTTAACTATTTCCTATGTGTCGGAATATCCTAACAACAATTTCAAGGATAGTCATATTTCAACTCAGATCTTCCTCCTATAATTGATTTTTCCAAACTAGTTCCAAGATAAGATGAGAGTGATTTTAATAAACCGTGTTCCTTAGTTGTTGTATCAACACAATTTCAATGGTTCAATATTTTTGTTGTTGCTAGCCTTCACCTACAACATCTGGAAAATTTCGACATTTCAGTACTCAATTTAGTACTTAAACATTGTCTATGCGTTTTTTTTTTCCAGTACTAAATTAGTCTG
Organism: Pinus taeda; assembly: GCA_000404065.3. Classification (NCBI taxonomy): domain Eukaryota; kingdom Viridiplantae; phylum Streptophyta; class Pinopsida; order Pinales; family Pinaceae; genus Pinus; species Pinus taeda. Next base: position 407 of record APFE031460746.1, read on the forward strand.
GTACTGTAGAACATGATTAAGATATCATAGAAATTAAATTTCATTCATCACCAGTTTGAAAACATCCAATTTAGTGGCAACACTAAATTTAGAGGCATCAGTTTGGAAACTTTAAGAGTTTATAATTAAAGGCAACAGTCTATCCATGTCATATTCAACATTTGCAAAAGCATTAATATTAGCTTTCGATAATGCTAAAGGTGTTCTGTAACTCATTCTTTCCGAATCATTAGACATCATTATACAATCAAGCAAAGGTATGGATATAATTTCATTTATTTGGATTAATACAAAGAATGTGAGTAATAGAGTCTGATTAGTGGTTTGTGTTCCATTCATTTAGTTTATATGTTATCATGACTTAATACGTAATCAATAATTGTTTAATCCAACAACGAGTAATGATTATTTTCCTTCGGTCATGGCACACGCTTCGATACTTTTTATTGTCATTTTAAATTAACCCAATTCTTGGCATAATCCAAAAAAATGGTTACCCTTCCTAGTCGATCCCACCATCCATTTGAATCCTAGAAATAATAGACTGGAAATTTTTTATCTTTGATTTCATATATTTTTCCAATTCATAGTCCTCTATGAATCAACTAGTGACCTTCTAACTCCTCGAGTGGCCTTAAAATTGTTTTCATTGTCAGCATGGGGCCAACAAGCATGAACCCACATTTACTTAGTTCTGCGCTAGCCCCAAATATGTAGCATGAAAACATAGATTTGAGGAAAAGGGGTGGATGAATTTTCTCAAGAAGTTTCAGGAGAAAAATGATAAGGTAACCATGACATTTTCTCAAAATTTCGATGGGAAGACAACAAAAGATGGAAATATCGAGATAAAACTGTTAGAAAAACTAATGAGTAAAGTAATAGGGTTACCTCTAAATGGTGAGAAATATTTCAAAGGGGGGCAACTCGATTTGGGAGAGTGTTCTAAGTTCCTCAAATTGGCATTTAAGTCGATTAACTGGTCCAAGGGTGTCCTCGAGAGCTGCATTTCATAGGCAATGATGGTTGCTTCTATGTGCGTTCCAGAGGTTTATAACTTGTAAGGGAAGGTATGCAATTATTTTTCTTTACCATATAAGACTTCTTCTCCACTTTACAGATGGTTGTGATGTCATTTTCCCTTTCTTCCTATGTTAAAGTCTACATAAAGTGCCTAGAAGTGTTTAGTCGACATTTATAAGGGCCAAAACTAGTTTTTGTCATTATAGTCTCATTAAAATGATTATTGTTCATGAGCTGGCATGAAGAAGAGAAAAATGGGCATAATTTTTGTTTAAGTCAAGAAAGGAGTTTGAAACCCCTGTTAAATTGTACCCTAAGCATGAGAAAAGGTCGATAAAAACACCGAGATCGTAGGAAGCAGAGGGAAGTGTGGAAAAATCTCTAGATGCAGTACTCTCAACAAACCTAATGCCTCCTCTAGAGAAGGAAACCATGGCATCTTGATCCAAAATGGATCTAGTAGAGACTCTAAGTCTAAAAATATTCCTCACAAAGGAAAATCAAAGTCAAAGAATTCTCTTGGAAATAGTCTTATTGCATAGATCTCTTCATTCTGAATCTAACACAATTTGAATGGGCTAAAATGGGCTTCAGATGAAGAAGTTATTGAAAAAATAAATTTGCCAAATGTCCTTAGAAAAGGAGACAATTCTCATTAAATGGGACTTAAGGGAAAATGTGTTTTTAAACATAAAATCCCTTAAAGTTCATCGCATCACATTCCTTCATCGTATCACATATATGTTATAATGGAGCATTGTCGTTGCATCAGAGAAAGTCAAGCAGAGTGTTTAAAACACCCGTGACCATATGACTTGCCGACATACAATGGCGCCGATAAGCGAAAGGCCGATTGATCAGAGATCGACAAACGGGGAACCAAAATGCAAAGGGGTCATGTGATGCCGATAATGTGATATGCGATTGCAATCTGCGTCGACGATCAATGATCAACAGATCCCCTATACAAAAGGCCACTTTGAATTGCAATTGTGATAAAGTGGGGCCGGCGATCAGCATCGGTGATATATATCGGATCGGCGGATCGGATCAGCGATATATATATATTGACCGGCACAGTACATTGGGTGGATCTGATATGCCATATGCGATACCAGTGATCGAAGCGATCAGAGATTAGAGATTGGGGAATGAAAAGGACTGGGAAGCAGTAGACCCATGCGGCGTGAGATTGCGATTTGCGATGAAGGCGCAGATCCGATAAGGTTATGGTCGCAATTTCATAATATTTGAAATCTCGTTGAACGGCCCATGATGTGTTTTGCCTGTGTATTCATTATTTGGATATTTTTGGAATGTAGGCAGAAGAACAACAGACTGTGTCATTCCCATTGGAAACAGTCCATCGCACCTGTGCCACGCTATAAGCAGGATTTTCTGTAATAGGAATGCATTATACATAGAGAGTCACAGAGCCAGAGAGCTAGAGGGCTAGTCAAAGAGACAAAGGAATTATTAGACAGAGAGAAACAAACAGGAAGCCGCAGAGCCAGAGGGATGCCTCACAAAAGCCCTATAGCACAGTTGAAAGGGGAGGTTTTGGAGTTGCTTGGAGGTCGAGCGAAACCAGAAGCTCAGAGAGCGAGAGCAGAGCCGAGAGCTAGAGCCAGAGTGAGAGCCAAGAGCCAAAGCCAAAGCTAGAGCCAGAGCCAGAGCCAGTGCCAAGAGCCAGAGCTAGAGCGAGAACCAGAGTCGAGAGCCAGAGCCAGAGCCAAAGCCAGAGCCGAGGGCAAGAGCCAGAGTGAGAGCCAGAGCCGAGAGCGAGAGCCAAGAACCGAGAGCCAGAGATCCAAATGGCCAAGGATAAAAATAGTATTCTAAGCCCAATGGTTCAGTCGTAACCTATTGGAGTTTAGCGTGGAACTTGTAAAATAATTCAGCCATAATCCCAAAGAGTCTAATCGAGTTGATTAGTGCTCAAGGAGACGTAGCCCAAGAGGTTTGAGTGAACTCCATATTATATTGCTATTATGTGTGATTGCGTATTGCTGCATTGTATTTGCTGTTATACGTTTTATATCATTTCAAGCAAATAGACTTAAAGAACTTAACAGTTAAAGTACAAACACAAGCATACACCTATTTCAAGTTCTTTTAATTCTGCAAATTATCAATCATAAGCATAGATCTTGAAAATATGCAAGCTTTGGAGTGGGAGAGGATCTTGTAAGCATGACAACAAGCCTTTAGTGCCCCATTTCATATCAGGTGGTATCAGAGCTGGTTATATCAGAGCATCAGGTTGATTAACCCCACCTTCAAAGAAGGTTATATTAGAGCAAGTTATACTAGATCAGGTGGTATCATGATGTTTGATCGATCAAAGAAGGATGCTTGATTAACAGAGAAATCTATTTGCTTGTTTAACTTGAGAGGTGTTTAAACAGTCAAGGATTAATTGTTCGATTGTTTGTAAGCTGCCTATTGTTTGAGTTGCAAAGGTTCAGGGAAAGCTATTGATAAGCTAAGTCTAGGAGAGGACAAGAAGGACGAAGGGCTAAAGGCATTCTTCTTATCCCAGAGGACCTCAAAGCAATCCTTGAAGCACAAGAGATTTGTTGCAAAAGGTTGCTTGAATAAGCTCTTTGTTAATCTTGTTTCAAGTTCTTTGTTCATTCTGATAATGACAACTTCTATAAGTGAGTCTTCAAATTCTTCTTTCTTCACAAGATTCTTTGATGAAGACAAGAAGCAAGACTTGTTCACCATGATGGATATGGTGAGAGAAATGTATGAGGATGGAAGGAAGAGCATCATACTTAGAGAGTAGTTGAATTCCATGAAGGAAGAGAAGCAATTTCTTTTTGACAAATTGCAGGAAATGGAGAGGCAACTTCATATTGCAAATATGAACCTGAAAATGATGCATGAGTTGGAGACACAACTCCTTGTTGCCAAAGAAGCCTTGGTCAAGTATCAACTTGAAGAAGAGGTAAACAATTCCTGTTTGTCTTCAAATTGTTCTAAGAATGTTTATGTTGGTTCTTTTGAAAAACATACCAGAGGCATAGGGTCCAAGTTAATGTCCAAGATGGGCTATGAAGGAAAAGGCTTGGGAAAACATTTCATGTTCCTTTTGTGGTTTGGTTAACCGTAATGTTTCTAGATGTTGGAAGGGAACAACCACATACAGGAAACTTTTGAAGGAAAGAAAGCAAGAAGGCAAAGGTCCACTGGACAAGGAAAACCGCGCTGTCAAGAGGATGCACATGTGTTGCACTTACTAGCATAGGCAAGGACATATTGCTGCAAAATGTTGAACTTTGAATCGAACAATGCTTCCACGAAACTTGAAGAAGGTGGAAAGAAAGAATGGCAAGGATGGGAAGAAAGATCCCATGATTGATGTGTTTTAGGATGATTCACATGTTGATGCTGATGTGCAGACAAAGGTAGGACCTTTGAAATTGACTGGTAAGAAATGGTTAGAGTTCTTATCCAATTAAGGTTGCATGTCTTTTGAAAATTCATCAAATCAATAGAATGCATTTCTTTGTTGATGGAATGCAAGTTGCGGGTTTTTATCAAGAAGGTGAATGGAAAAAGTTGAGTAGGAGACTCACTTTATTGCTGCAACATTATATTCATTTCAGCTTCGAAAGTACAGTGTGCGTAAGCAAAAGTTGAAGGATGAAATACATGCATAAGCATGATATACATGAACACAGGGATGTTGACGATTTCCTTGTATTTAAACATGTATGTGTGATTAACTTGAAGGGTTGATTACTTTGTTGTAAACATGCATACAATGCAATATTGACTTAAGAAAAGTTGATTTGGTCTCCAAGATGGAGATGATGATCAAGTGTTTCATCTTTGAAAAAGGATCCTAAAGTTCCTTTTCTACATGCTTGACTTGAAGGGTCAATTGTTTAAAAGGCATGTTTCATTGGCGTGTTATCTATTCAATCATTTGTATGCAGATTTAAAGACATGGAGGTGTTCAAAAGATTTGAAACTATTTCCTTTGTTGAAGTAGGAGTTTAGGCCATCCAGTTTTTGTCTGTAATCCTGTTATTGTTAACATTTTTTGTTGACAGTATGTCAAACAAGTACAAATGAAAATTTTATGAAGCAGATGTAACTTCACATTGGTTTGAGCCACCTTTGATCAATGATCAAGGTAGATAAGTTCAAACTACCTTCTGTGAGCTTCTCAGTAGGAGTTCTGCAGGAAGTTGAGGAAGACAATTCTTCCTAGGAGGACCAACACATCCAGGAAGGAAAGTGTTCAAAGGTTTTGGTTCAGAGGCACTGTGCAAGGAAAGTGTATGGAAGCTGAAATAAGAGGGTGAGGTACTCTCATTTACTGTTCAGAACAATATATCAGTCTTTTGGAGTCCAAAAGCTTTTTCGTGGGAAGGAGTGATGCAAAATGGATCTAGTATATAGACTCTAAGTCAAAAAATATTCCTCACAGAGGAAAATGACAGTCAAAGGATGCTCTTGGAAATAGTCTCATTGCATATATCTCTTCATTTTGAATCTAACACAATTTGAATGGGCTAAAATGGACTTCATATGAAGAAGTTATTTTAAAAATAAATTTGCCCAATGTCCTTAGAAAAGGACTCAATTTCTCAGTAAATGGGACTTTTTTCCGAAAGAAAAGGTTAAAAATTTTTATTAGAGAGGATAAAAAGTTTTACATATCAACGATCAAGCACTTCCCAACAGAGGGCAGCATAGAAAAAACAGTAAGACTTCCCAGAAACTGTAAGGGAAGTAATACAAAGTTCTGAACCATCACATATCAGGCATGATAGTGCAAAACATTAACAAGCTAATACCCAGCCAATCCTTTAGCAAAAAGAGAGATCGCCAGCAAGAACCACGTAGAGGATGAGAACCCCGCCACTGTTGAAGAACATATGTACATAGTCTATGAACCGAGAGGCCTCCTACCAGGTAGGAAAACAGCCTCTAAAAACATAAATACATAATATGCATAACTGTCAAGAGTGCATTATACAGAAAAATAAATAAGACTCGACTACAGCCAGGAGAGAGTCGAAAACACCATCTGATCGATCGAATCGACCCATGGAGTATGAACAGAGAGCAGTCCTGAACAAAATAAACACTGAAGCCGAGAACCTGTTACCAAAAAGATATGACGCCGAGAGAGAATAAGTGGAAAGAACATCATGCCGGAGGGGCAAAAGGAGGAAGCTGAGTAAAGTGTGACTGTCCCAGTCTGATTTCCTCTATGGACCAGCTGCCCAAAACTTGTTGTAAGCCTGTTTTAGAAAGCTGATCTGCAATTGAGTTTTTTTCCCTGTATATATGACAAAAAGAGATGAAGTCAAAATGGGATTTTAATGACAAGATTTCATCTAAAACAACCTGCAAGATCTGATTTTGGCAAATTGATTTCCCAAGCACCCAGTTTATAACATTCATAGAATCTCCATAAATTTGGATCCGCAAGATGTTCTGTTGTAAAGACCAACACATGAGTAGACGAAGAGCTGCCAGTTCAGCGAAATTATTTGTTCCCAAACCCAAACCCACCGATGCTTTGATATGCTGCTCATTGTTTATAAAAATGCAGATACCCGCCCCGGCCCTGTTCTGTTGTGATGCCCCGTCAAAAAAGGCCCATGGGAAAGATTCATTAATGATTAAGGGAACATCACGATTTGGAGCAGCGCTTTGTTCCGGAGGAGGAAGAGAAGAGTATATAGCAGCACATTTTGAAGCCACTATTGTCGGAGGGGGAGCCAGATCATGGAAAATGCTTTTATTTCTAGACAACCACACACCCCAAAAGTAAATGGGAAGGAGATTCCTGAGATTACTTTCAGGGTGGTCGTTCCACCATTTGCTCCAGACATCGTCCAAGGAGACTGTTTCCCAATGGACTTTGATATTTAGCATTTTGATTAGTTCCCCCCAAATACAAATCGAGACAGGGCAAGACATAAAAAGGTGGTTTATGGTTTCTCAAGCAACCTTACACAGAGGACATCTGCCCGGACCTATGAAGAATCTGTTTTGGAGGATATCCCACGTAGGTACTTTCTTCATTAAAAGGCACCAAAGGAACACCCTTGATTTCAGGGGGCATTTAAGCTTCCACAGATTTTTGGACCACCATTCTGGAGCAGCCTACCCTTTCTGATCCATAAGATAAGCATACCCTTCTTTAGGAGAGTAATGACCTGTTTTGCCATACGCCCATAACAGCACATCGGATTCGGGTTTTATCCTAACATTAGATCTGTGGAGTTCCTCAATAAAAGAGGCCCATTCATTATGCCATCTAAAGGCAAGACCCAGCTCCGTCGCACTCTTCCATGCCTGACCCCAAAAAGTAGACATACCCAATTTTTCCACTTGATTTAGGGTATGTAAGCCTTTACTGTCAAGGTGCCTCAAGATGCCAGGAGATAGTGCAAAAGATTGGTTGCAGCCAACCCAGGGGTCCCTGCCAATGCGAACATTTTTCCCGTCACCGACTTTCCAAGCAAGACCCTTTTCGATCACAAAGAAAGCTTCCACCGTGGCCTTCCAGATTACAGAGGAGTGCTTCGATCTCTTGTCCTGACTACGAATCCAATCTTCCAAGGGCATTGGATCAATGTATTTACGTTTTATTACCCTTGTCCAAAGGTTTTCTGCAGTTATTAGTCTCCATCCAGACTTGGCAGCCAAGGAGAGACTAAACTCCGGTAAACACTTGATACCCCAACCACCCCAGTCTTTAGGTCTAGCTATCTTCTCCCATGCCACCCACGGGAGAACAGATTTCTCACTTGAACCCGCCCATAGGAATCTGCAACATAATCGTCTAATTTTTTCCAAAATACCTTTGGGTATCCAAGTCAAAGCAACCCAATAGACCGGAATTGCTAAAAGGACTGATTTTAACAAAGTCAGTCTACCTGCTCTTGAAAGCCATCTGAAACTCCAGTGCGATATTCTTGCTTCTATCTTTGCAATTAACCAGTTCCAGTCCACTTTTTTGTAGCCGTCCGGTTTTAACCAAAAACCCAAGTATTTAAAAGATGAGTCCAGAGATTAGGTTTGAAAAGGGAAAAGATTTGACATCACATTGCAATCTCTTCTATTGACACCTGCCACACAGACTTGTGATTTCCCAGAATTTATCAGCATTCCAGTGGCTTTCATAAAAAGATCAAAAATGTCTTTAAACTCCTTCAATTCATTATGAGAGCCATTGGAAAAAATCAAGATATCATCTACAAATAGCAGGTGAGAGATATAGAGGTTGATGGCAACCTCTATACCTTTTATTTTGTTTGACCTTCTGGCATTGTGAATCAACCTGCTAAGCCCTTCAGCCACCAGCAAGAAAAGAAGAGGAGAGAGGGGACAACCTTGGCGGAGGCCCCTTTGACTTTTGAAGAAAGGGGATGCCGCCCGATTGATCAGGACCGCGAAACTGACATTTGTGATACATCCCATAATCCAGCTTATGAAGGAGTGATTAAACCCCAGATGTGTGAGCAATAACCGAAGATACAACCAATTTATGCGATCATAAGCCTTAGACAAATCAATTTTGAGGATCACACCTTTCTTCCTCTTTTGTTTGACACTATGGAGGACCTCTTGAGCAACCCCAATAGCCTCATGAATTTGTCTTCCTTCCAGGAAACCGAACTGCTCCATAGATATGTTTCTGGACAGGATGGGAACAAGTCTGGAAGCTATCACCTTTGCGATGATTTTATAAATGCAATTGCAAAGCGATATAGGCCTAAAATCTTCAAAAGACTCCGGAATATCTTTCTTTGGAATTAGAGCGATAAAGGTAGCGTTGAAAGGTTTATAAATTTCTCCTCTCATCTAGGACTCTTCCACAACATCAACTAGATCAGGACCGATTAAATCAAAGAAGTGGAGGAAAAGTTCAACTGACCAACCATCTGGCCCGGGGCTTTTGTCTTTTCCCATAGATTTCATAGCGGCCTCAACCTCATCCTTGGAAACAGGGGCATTTAAATCATCGTCCATACCCTCCTCAAGGAATCTTGGGAAACATTGAGCTGTCCTTATGATTTCTGCAATTGTAGTCCCCCCAGGGTCCGTGAAGATTCTCTGAAAATGTCTCTGACCCAAACACGAGAGGTCTGGGAAAGATTTTACCTCCCTACCATCTTCATCTTTAATACTCGAGATAGTATTAACCGATTTTCTGCCTTTTGCAAAGTTATGAAAGAACCGAGTATTTTCATCTCCTGCTTTGAGCCAAATAGCTCGACTTTTTAATCTCCATTCCTTTTCCTTTGCCAGGAGGATCTGGTTTTGTGCTTTTTCAAGAGATATTATTCGATCTTTGGAGGACTGAGAGGAGTACCCATCCGAACCCATGCTTTCCAAAAACTTCAGTTCCTCACTGATTTTAATCATTTGTTCATTCTGAGATTTCTGTCTTTCTTTTGCCCATGTTTTAGTCGCTTTCTTAAGGCGCTTTAAGTTCTCCATGAATAAAAAACTCTTACTCTCTTGGGGGTTCCTGCTATTGCAGATCCAAGTTGATTTGAATAGAGAGTTGAAAGAGGGTTCTTCCAACCAAGAGGAGTTGAATTTAAAAGGGGCAGGGGGCTTTGGAGGGGGGCATGAGAGATCCAGAAAAATAGGGAAATGATCAGAATTTCCAGTTGTCTCAACCCATTGCCGGAATAGGGGCACATTTCTAAGAAAATCTTCTGAGATTAGAAAACGATCCAACCTCTTAGCGATCCTGTCCTCCCCAACTCTTCTATTCCGCCAGGTGGGCATAAGAGAAATCGGGGAAGGATCGATCAGATTGTGGTCTTTTAAAGTTTGAATAAAAAAATCCGTTAGAGGATCCTCCCTAGCAGAAGGACCCCAGGCTTCCGCTCTGCCCAAGGAGAAGTTGAAGTCTCCCCCCACCACCGTCAAAGGCATTTTCATCAAGGATTTTTCAAGAATGTCCATCCAGAATGCTTCCCTTCCTTGACAAGGACCGTAGATGTTTACAATATGAAAAGATGAGGGAAAGTCTGGGACCAAAACCTCCATACCCAAGACGTTCCTCATACCCCATTGGTTTATACATTGGATTCTTCCCTCTCTAAAACCAATGGCGAGACCCCCCGAGTGGCCTGAAGCGTCTATGGCATGGAAAATCCAGCCTGGTAACAAGGATTTCAGACAAGATTCCACCTCCGAACCTTTCCCCAATGTCTCTTGGAGGAAAATAATATCAGACTTTGATTTTTGGAGCCAATCTTTTAATGCCAGTTTTTTAGGCTTACTGGCCAAGCCTCTGCAATTCCAAGATGATAAGATCATTTTAAACCATGAACGGGGGTCTGAACTGCTCTAAGTACCCCAGGGATAGAGTGTTGCTTCCCATCCGCGACATCAAATTTGGCTTTCATTTTAGCTTTGGAGAGATTTGATTTTCTGCCTCGTTTGCCCCTCTGAGTTTCTAGGGGAGGTGTATGTCCCAGCCCATTAAAAGACACAATCTGATCTAACTTATTCCCCATCGATCTCAGATTATAGGGGCATGGAGAATTTTGAACCGGGAGAGAAAGGGGCGGCCAGTTATGATCACACTCGAGATCTGGGACTGGTTTTTCTACGGAGAAAGAAACAATGACTTGGGGCGGAACAACAGAGGGACCTTCGTTCAACTGGTTTATCAAAGAATGTGTTGGTGCAGGTTGAGATATTTGCGAAATTAACTTTGACGGCTCCCGTTCTTGTGTGGAAATAAAATGTGGGTTTGAACACTTACCCGAGACCTCCTCGCCAAGTCTACTCTGTTCCGCTGAATTGTTCCGATCGTCCACCGTCTCAACATCACCCGGCAGAGGATCAACCGCATGAGACTCCACTTGGGGCTGGGGATCGATTGCCGCATCCTCGGATTGTTCACCTGAAGCAACCGGTACCGATTCTCCCTGAGGCGCCATGGCATCCTTTTCCTGAGTAGCTTGGTGCTGAGAATTCCATGGATCTCTGGAAACTTGTGAACTTTTGAAACGCCTTCTCCTTCGAAGAA
>APFE031460752.1:0-11215 GCA_000404065.3 Pinus taeda
TCTGTACACATGGAAAGATTCAACATCATCTGGGGCAAAAAGTAGTGATGCCATATGCGTCACATCTGAAAATGTTTCTTTTTGTAGGAAGAGGTCATTGAAGGCGCCTTCCTCATGGGTGAATGGTTTCATTTTCACCATAGTAGTGAAGTCCTTAACAATTCCATTTGGGCCATACTGCCTTCCTGGGAATGTAGCTAATCTCAGAGATTTCATAATCTCTGCTTCTTTGCATGCATGTCCAAAATAATGTAGTGCAAATGCACCACATTATAATAGAAATGTAGGCCAAATGGCCCTTTTTTGTTCTTTCAACCCTCTACTCAACCCACATTCCCCTACTATTTGGTAGGCTATCTCTTTGGCCATTAACTTGTTGGGTACATAGTATGGGAGGACATGTGTGAAGCAATGCTCCCAAATACTTTGATATAGGTAAATGTCTCCTCCCCAAACCATTTGGCTCCAGGTAAGATATCCACTTCAGCTTCTTTAGAAAACCTAGGGGCGGTCGTGTTGTAGACTTTTTTATGGATGGGTAGCATAAATCCTTGACAAATCTTGTAAAATGGGGGTGAAACCAAGACTCCCACAAAATCTTATGGCACACATAGATAGGAAGCGGGTCTTGCACAGTCCACTTCCATCCCATAATAGGAAATTTAGAGCTAAAACATATTGCATCCATTACAAAGGCACTCATGAGAAATGGGGGATAAACCCTGAAAGAGGGACTTCTTTTTCTCCTATACTCCATAATGGCTTTCGCCAAATTATCAAACAAAATTTGAGCCCAATTCATTATTGTTGTGTTCATAACTGCATTTATTAATGGCAGCCACTCCAGGGAAAATTTGGTACTATCAGGCTTACCGAACAATCTACATAGCTTGGTTGCTGCAAAATTATAAGGGGGAGAGATAGATGCTATAAAATACATACCCGTCTTATCCCATTTGGTCTTGCCTTTATTTTATGTCCAAGCCCACATAACATCTGTCGGGTCTTCATTCTCCTTAGCAAATTTCTCGAGGAACTTTTTATTGTAGGGCTTCTATGGCTCTGGTAAATTGTACATAAGACGTAGGTTGTCTGATAAAAAGGATCCCATAACCTCTTTCCTGTTATTCTTGAACTCTCTATCCGAGACGTCCACCACATCAATTATCCACTTGACCATATTTGTAGATGGGATTATCTTCGGCCTCACGACTATGCGGTGAAGAAACGAGCATGCTGTCTTGAAGTAGGAGGCGTCAGAGAAAACATGAACATCGACTGTGGCCTTTGCTACTAGAGGCCTTGGTTTCTCCTCTTCTAAAAAATCATACATGGCTTCCCACGTTGAAGTTCTTCCATCTCTACTGCACATAGTATCAGAGAATAGAGGGATCATTTATGACTTTTCAGATGAGGATGCCTTGCCTTTCTTTGCCATTGCTCCTAACGACTCTTGTTGTGGTTTTTTCTTGAAATGGAGCAAAGCGGAAGCTATTGGATAGACACAAGAAATAATGAAAATAAGAATGAATGAAACAGATGACCTTGAAAAGGTGACAAGGAAGGATTTTTAATTAAACGCAGATGAAAAGATATCATATCATGTCGAGCCACTTTTCAAACATAAATGCCATTAACCCATACTGAATTCCCATTAATGGTTCCTTATTTCTACCTTTATTGCTCATTAATGTTTTGCATCATAAAACGGGAAGGAAATTTTTTTAAGGTGGCAAGCTTTAATTTGCGAGAATGTCTATTTTGTGATTGCAATGCAATATCACAAATTGCATTATCACATATTGATTGTGTGCTTTCTGAAAGATGCGAGATGTGGGACATTATTTATTATTATTTTTTTAAAGTGTATCTTGTTTAACGAGATTTTACCTTATAAAGTGTTTTTTCATTTTCCTAGAGGACTTAAGTGTTACTTTATGACAGATTTCAATCAAATCCGAGCTTTTATCGCATTTCGCAACATCGCATGGTTTGTAAGATTTCAAACCTTTCTTACGTATTTCCGACGCAATGCGATAAGGTTGATCGCTTCATCGCAATATCACATTTCACATGTTTCAACATGCCTCGTGAGAGTGCACCCTCTGTAAAATGGCGATATGCGATACAGGCTTTTGTTTTAATAGGAAATGCCTTCGGACCTAGTTTTTAATGAAAAAGCCTAATGATACCTAGGTTAAGTGCAATGATTCCTTTAGATCGCATTTCGTGAGCTTTTCTTGTTAAAAAGCCTAATGACACACTAGGTTCAGTGGTATGCGAAAAGGAGGGTATTGCTAGCTTTCAAAGGGTTTTGGCTTGATATCTTGGTTTATTCCAAAAATTTAAAAGAAAGTGTCTAAATGCTAAATTTGTTTTTTGGAAGGATTTTTTAAGGGTCCCCATTTATTGATATAATATTATATATTAATTCAATAAATGGGGGGGTTGTTGAATACAACACGGTTCTAGCTCTTTTGCTGGTTTTTATGATGTCTTTATTTTTATAGCCAATGCTAGCAAAGACTCCAAATATTTTATCTCCTCCTTTACACGCTCTGTGTCTGATATTATTAATTCTCTAGTGAAGAGGGTTTTGAGGATCCCCAAATTTTTTGCTGGATGATGGTGTGACTTAGCATGAAGGTAGTTATTTGTGTGTTCTTTCTTCCTGAACACCTTGTGTCCTAATGTCCCATCTTCATTCCTAAGGAGGATAATGTTTAGGAATGGGCTGCAATTGTTTTCTTCAACCTCCATAGTGAACTTGATGTCTTTAGAAAAGTTGTTAAGGTTGTCTCAAAAGTTTCTTAACTCCTTGTATCCATGTCAAAAATTCACACTGGTGTCATAAACAAACCTAATCCAGTATTTTGTATCTAGAGGTTAGGTTTCCAGGGATTTCTTTTCAATTTTTTCCATAAAAAGATTGGCTACTATAAGGGAAAGTGGGGACCCCATAGCTACTCCAGATATTTTCTCAAAGAATTCACCTTGGAAGGTAAAGAATGTAGAACAAAGACATATCTCCACAAGATCCATGTGCATATTTGGCATTTTTGGCTACCCAAATGGACATTTGGAAAGTGACACATGGAAGCCACATGGAAACTTCCTAACACATGGCAAGCTTTGATTGGCTGCAAGAATTGATGTGCAGTGTGACTTGGAAGGTGACATAGCTATAGTCGATCCCTCCATAGTGTTACCGGGAATAGTGTTCACTCGGATGCTGCTATTCCCACTAAGACTGGTAGCTATCTTAGAAACAAACAAGTAAAGTCTACTTTCATTTTCCTTTATGAAAATAGATAAGAGTGGAACCAAGGAGACCAACCTTAGTCTTGCACTTGATTTCCTTGTTTGATTCCTCTCCTTCCTGATAGAGCTTCGTCGCTTCTTCTTCGTCTGCCCAATTTCAAAGAGCACCTGTGGAATCACAACAACATACTACTATCGAAGAACAAAGATCTATATTCACAAATAACACAAGACCAGATGTGTGTTAACCATACAAATGCATATATAAGTAAACATACAAGAATATGTAGGAAAACTTGAATAGCTTTATTAAGATGAAAGGAGCAAGAGGATTACAACCATATGTTTTGACCCAGCATCATCCTCCAGCTAGAAAGCCCTTCTTCACCTCAAGTAAAGCTTAGATCACCCAACACTATGAATATACACCAGAGAACCAACAACACTTCTCTACAAGATACAAGATTCCAGCCCCTAGATCTCTGTGATGAGGGATCCATATATAGATGATTGTAGGGAGGTGAGTCATCTTCTGGGGTCTTGATTAGTGCCCTCCCTCTGATAGTTCATGCTTCCACTTGGAGAATGATGATCTCTTACTCATCCCTGGTCGAAAACAGAGAGGCAAGTGTCAGAGGAGAAGCTTCTGGAAGATTCCATGATCTTCCACCTCACATTTTATGTCCATTGCCATTTTGTCCATTCCTGACATACGACCCTACAGAGAAGCCATTCAGTATGCATCACACCTGTCACTAGGAAGGTGAATATGCAATCATACTCCCCCCGCACTGGGTTTTCAAGTATGTTCCAGTTTTGGACCATTTATGAGACAGTTTTTGGTGGAGAAATTCTCGGAGATGATGTAATCAGCTGACCTTGTTCCTTTAGGCAGTGAAGCAACACTTTTAGGGACTTAGGAGCCCTCAGTTTATGGACATTTATGATTGGGGTTGAAGTGCCCAAAAATGTCTATAACACATAGGTACTGAGACGTCGAGCATGGGAGTGCATTCTCTTCTATGAATGATAAGGCCAGTCTCATATGATTTGGTGAGTACATCATGGCCATGATGATGTGGTAAAAGGAACAAGTGGAAGCTTATGATTGATCCATTATGGAGTAACATGACATACCTAGGAGCCTTAAGACTTGCACCCAAGGACATGCCTTGTGAATTTTTTTTCTATATATTCAATTTTTATGCTAAAATAGTGCATGACCATGTTTCACCCCTACTAGGGCACCAAGAATTTGAGAGTGTGAAAAACATCCAAGCATCCTCCAATCCATTCCCCAAAGATGTTTGAAAGTTAATTTAAGCTTAACATCTCAACCCTAGATCACAACGAGCATAATGGAAAGCACCCAGTGTTGAAGAAAGTGAGAAAGAAATATGGGTATTTTTGGATCTAGATCCTCAGATACAAGCTAAGTCGGCAAAGTAATTGAGGTTCTGCAGTGTTTACATTTTTGGGTGAAATTATTTTTTCAAGCTATTTGGGCATCTGATGATCGATGGGTACACCAAGGTTGTAACACCCTCCTCCCACATCTACCCAAGAAACCGACCAGTCAGGGTAACCATGTGACAACAGGCCACTATGATATGATTCGAACTCGTAAATCCTGTTAAGGAAGTGGAACCAATAGAAACACACCATACAGACATTTAACGTCAGCATTAGGACCCTCAGGAACCAATTGAAATATTTTGCCAACCAGCCCCTGGGTCCCACTAAGATTTTGTACCACTTGACATCCGGATACTCTCATGCTATGGCCATTCCAATGTGGAGGGACCTCTGGACACTTTCATAGGCCTGCAAGCCAACATCTAGGGACTATTTTTCACAGTGTTATGCCAACGTCTCTCGTATTTGAGCCACTTTTCCAAGCCCAGAGCCACGTTCATTGTCGAGAATTGAATGACATCTTTAGAATAGTAAAATAACAGATAAATGATAGTACAAATGCAACTGCTTGAATAATACCTTAACTGGACCCCTACTAACCATGACAACCATTTCATCAAACATATCAAAAATATGTAATCTATAGGTGTAAATAACATATTTGAGCATAGGGGTCTCATACTTAGTTGAGAATCACTAAGAAACATTTATGTCTCAACACATCAACTTCCATTTCATCCATTAGGTCATAGATACATTGTTCATTCATTTACCAGTAAAAACATGATGAGAGCCATACATAGCTACTGCCATAAAACATATATATAATCAACATAATAGCAATAGAAATACCAATGAAATCATAACCATATAAACCACATATATCCAATATAATACTCATTGAATTACAAGGAGAAATAGCGTCCTATATGATGAAAAATCCAAACCTGGGATGAGACTTCCACATTCCACCTGACTATAGAATGGCTTAGCCAAATCTCTTTTCAGTCATTCACCCCCGTGCCATATTCCAAGAGAGAATATGGAATCCCATAGAACACATCAATCAAAAACCATCTAGGGCTTCCACACGCCATCCACCTCAACCCATCAAACAATGATTCCACCACATGATTGGACATCACAAAACCATCATCAAATTGGTCTCTCTCCAAGACTTATAGGGCTTCCAGAGATTTTTTCCAACCAAGGCTTCGAGGACTAGTAACTCAACCCACAACTTTTATCAGGCTTCCAGAGCATTTGTCCAACCAGGGCTTCCAGGACTAATAATTCAATCCAAGTTGTTATAGGATTTCCAAAGCATTTTTCCAACCAAGGCTTCTAGGACTAATAACTCAACCCAACCTAATGAAACATGAGAACCAACCAAAACAAAACAAGGAAAACAAATCCACAATCCCCATGGTTATCTAAGAAATTACAAGGCTAGGAAATCCATTATCAATCCCGGTCATCCTCCATGCTAATGATAGATCACAACTAACAAACCAAATCCATATGCAATGCATGCCAAAAATAGTGAGGAAAACATACATGCAACTCGGTACCTACAAGAAAAATCCGTTGTAGCTACTAATCCTGATCTCCTCTTGCACTTTCCTACTCTTCCCTTGCCTTCTTGCTCCAAAAATACAAGTATGCCACACCCTCCAAGAGTTCTCCAAGAAAACTCTAAGTATCCAAGAGTAAGAGAGAGAGAATACTTAAGAGAGCTCCAAAACTGAACTAACAAAAGGTTACCAATTGATCCTCAGAATCCTTTTTATGAATGAGGCTTCTATTTTCTTCATTTTCCATTATTTTCCATCATTTTCCTCCTCACGTGCAACCTGTGACCCTTCACCTCCCTTTTCTCCTAATTTCCATTATTTTCATAAATAAATGTGCCAAAAATTCCATTTTGACTTTCCAAAGCCTATTCATTGCCTTTGCCAATTTCCTTGGCCATTAATAACCAAATGAACACCCACATTAGGATGTCTTGCCCAACATTCATCTTGGAATAAGTGTTCCATCAATCGCGGTTATTATTTTTTCCTTTATTAACTTTTATTACATGGAATTTTTACTAGGGTTGTTACAGATACCTCCCCCTTGGGGGAACACCATCCTCGATGTTCAACAACAACTATAACCACAAAACTACTGTAAGAAAAATATATTGTTGATGGAACTTGATAACTTAGCTCAATGTAGTATTTACAATGATCGACCTGCTGAGAAGAAAACCAACATGAAAACATAACAAACATAACATCATTGACATGACACCCATACTTCTTACTGGAGATTTATAACATAGTTCGTGGCAATATTTACATCCACATACATATGTACATATACCAACATTACTAAACATGTACCAAAACATATACCAAAACACCACACCAAAAATGCTTTGCCTCAACCGGCAAACAAGGAAGGATACATAGCCCGCATCTGATCCACCATCTCCCATGTAGCTTCATTAGACCCAAAGTTCTTCCATTGCACTTTAAACTCGATTTCTTGGTTTTGGAGCATGTGCACCTTTTTCTTTAATATGCACTGAGGCTCTGACTGAAATTTTCCATCTAGTCCACCGACAATACATACCAGTCAATCACATGATCAACATCTGTAACTGTGGAGCGATAAAAAGGGTCTTTTTAACACCTAATTACCTCACATTAATTATCAACCCAGGGACGGCTTTTTATTTCAAGAGTGTACTCTGTCTGAGGCGGCTATTTACTTAAGAGCAATGTTTTGCAGTATAGTGCTTAAAACCCACAAGTAAATAAATGCTTGAAACAAAATCTAATTGGAACAGCAAGAAACGAAGATGTTCTAAACTAAAATCATTCATTCAATCAATCATCAATCGAGGATATAGTAGCAATAACTCATTCCTCTAAAAATTGATGCAAAAGGAATTAGAGCATGGACCATGGATCAGGGAGCGTGGTAGCATTTGCTGAGGCTCGCGACAGCCTTGGGCCTTCTCTCACACCAAAACAATAAACGCAAGTAAAAGGAAATGACAAAAAGCAGCATGAAATGAAATGGACAGCAGTAAATGAAGCAACAATTAGAAGAACTACATCTCGCGAGTTAAAACCAACTTACTCACATTCTGCAATAAAATAACAATCTTCAAAAGCGATTTCAATGAACTTTACTTTATGAGATGATATTCACAAATGAATTATGGAACAACAGTTCATTATAAAACAGGAACGTCAATCATATATACACAACACACTAATATAGTAATCTGAGATGATAACTATGCTTCCAAATACAACATTACTTCCGGATTCCAATAATCATAACTTCAAATAAATCTCATGATGGTAATGTTCAATACAAAAGCTCTGTAACAGAAATACCCGATTCAGACTGATACCATGCAATCAATTCTGGAAAAGATTTAATAATATAATGCAGAATCGCCACAAGGATTTCGGAAAGAAACATTAATGAATTAATGATAACATAGCATTCATGCATCAGATTACTAAACAATAAAGATAAGAAAACCACGCATAAGACAAAGGAATATACTATACAGTAGCAGCAGCATACTCCGCCAGAGGTTGGGCCCTTAGCCGCCAACGGATGCCGCGGGGTCACTTCAGAATGAGAAGAATGAAACAGCACTTCCAAATCATTTATTAATCAGCCAATTGTGGAATCATTACAATAGCAAAGCTTAAAAATTACAGCATGAATAATCCACCATTGTTGTCCAACATTTCTCATTCTCCGAATCCATCATCACCTCTCACTCCAATCCCCCCCTCTCTGATCTCTGTTTTCATTTAAATAGAGAGAGATCAGAGAGAAGTTACAATAAGGATAAGTACAACATAATTCCTATTACAAAATTTGTTTGCCTCTAACCATTTGATCAACAAGAACAAGGCGTATTTGGCTTTGCAGCTGAGATTTGGAGGACGGCCGCAACTGCAAATCAGAGAAAATCGTGCTCAAAGAACCCTGCGTGTCTCCCTGTACAGGCCGAATTTGGGCAAACTGTTTTTTATGAAGATAATTGGGCCCGTTCTGGACAAAACCCATGTTACGGATTTTCTAAATTCGTCTTCATTTGCTCAGAATCTTAACCGAAAAACTGTCACTCCTTAAACCATCGAATTTCTGAGTTAGCTGATTTAAAAATCAAATCTTCAATCTAGAAGTTACTTTGGAGGCTAAAAATGGTAAATAAGGTTATAACCAACTTATTAGAACTATCATTGGTAAAATAATGCATAATAATCAATTTATTAGAAATAAAGGCGAATAAATAATATTCATCCATGAGAGCATAAATCATCATAAAATGGATTTATATAATAAATTATAATAAATAACATGATGAAGAATGGTAGAAATGAGTGGAATAAATGTTCACAAGTGACAATAATCATGGCATATTAACGACTCCACACACCCCCACACTCAATATGTTGCATGTCCTCATGCAACGAAAACTGAATATATTGCATGTCCTCATGCAACCCAAAGACAAAAACCATGTGTTAACCAAGCAATAAAAATTTGAGAATAACTGAATGCTTCCTTAATTAATAAATATTCAATCTTAGCAATCTTGATGAAGGCATAACAATTTTTACATTGACATTCAACTATATATATGAAGTTGCAGCAAAATATGATATAGATAACAGCAAACTTCATTAAGCATTTTCTCAAAACTACAAACCAGATTTTGTTGAAATGTTGCAAGTAAATTTACAATACATGAATGTCTCTATGATCCAAAAATCAGATTGTTTTGATGCACGGATCATGAGATATAAACAAAATGGCTGTAGGTGAGAGTGCATGATTTCCGAAATTTTATGAACCAATATTTCTTGAAATTGTGTGGTTTTGTATATAATGTGTTTTCCAAAAATTACAAGAATTGAGTTCATAGTTTTAAAAATATGGGAAATCAATTTCTGCACTGTGTAAAAATGAAATTGTATGCCTTAAATAAGGAAGAAAGTAGGAAACATCCATCATGCATAGCAATTCCTCCCCCTCTCTGAAAAATTAGCATGTCCTCATGCGATGCTAGAAAACAAAGAGAGGTGGTTGCTACCAGCTGTTAAATTCTATGCTTGGTGTAAAACAACATGAAAGAAGGGAAGTGTTGAGAATGAATAAGAAGAGCAATGGATGATAAAGAAAGTGAATGACATGGTCATAAAAAAATGAAGGAACACTCCCCCATACTCGGAAATGATATGCTACTGAAAAATGGGAAGTGGTAGAAATGAAAGATGGTAAATAATGCTCAAAATGGATTTTCATTAGATTCTCCTAAATTTATAATAAATTAGAAAACTATGCAATTTTACCTCAAGTTTTACCTCCAAAAATGTGGAATGACATATAAATACTGGCAGTTATTGAAGCTGATGTAGGCAGAGTTGGTGCTGAAAGTGATGCAAAAGGTAGAATCCAGGGAAGCACATCATGTCTGAAGAATTGTTCACGTTCGCGAGCCTTTACTGTGAAGTGCAATAGTGTGGTCATGCTACGAATAGAATTCTGCCCATACTTGTTGTTCTCCTGTAAACAAAGCACTATTTTGCATACAATGTTCTAGGATCCATAGTGTTAGCTTTGAATAGCAACAGATAAAATGCATGCAAAAATTTCAATCAGAAAAACTTATCAAATCAACAAGGTATGGCAGAGTGCAGTAATCATATCGCATCCAATCCCATAATGCATACATTCCCCCCTCCAATTGGAAAAAGGGTTCCATAACCATAAAGCATATGAGAGGGGTGGTGCAGACGGCAAGGCAATGGAATGAACAATATATCAGTAAGGGAGGCAGAGTACACTGATAAAGGATAAGACGGTGAAAATTATGGTTATATTGAGAGCAAAGTGTGTAAAGATAGTTATGAATAAGAGATAGGACGCTTTGGATTGATGATAGTTTATACAAAACGAAAAAGGACAACAATATGCTAAAAAGATGCTTTGCTGACGGTATTCTAGCTGAAAATGATGTGATTGATCATAAAACACTTTCTCATGCATAAAGGTTCAAACAGGGAAAAAGTTAAGGAAATAACTTCTCTGATAAAAAGAAAATAAGAAAAGGGTATTATAATAATTGACGAAAAGATATACTTCAATACCATAAGCAGAGCCACTACTACCAGCAGGCGTCCATAGCCTCGGCAGGGTTGCTTTTTAACCCATATGAGCCAGGATCCTCAATTTATAAATGGAGAGTTTGTGTTGTTCTACAGAAGAGATCAGTGTGCTGGCATGGTAACCAGATAACCACACTGCCATTCACTAGGAGCTAGCAAAAGTGATCAGGCCGGCTTGTGATGAGACCTCCTGTTCCAAGGATAATTTGGCTATCCAATGGATCATAACCCTGGTGTGGTGGCCATAATGGGAATGTCACTTTGTTACAGCCTTATGAACATGGTAGGCTGGCTCGTAATGAGGCCCCCTATCCTCCATCTGCGAACAAAATTTTGTTGTTATTACA